>VYZM01000059.1:101859-137164 GCA_013398915.1 Dromas ardeola | reverse complement strand
CCTGATCTTCTCTTACAGTGGAACTTTTNCGTTCAGGTTCCTCAGGTGGTCATGCACCTGATCTTCTCTTACAGTGGAACTTTTCTCCCTCAGTCCCTGCCTTGTGGTCCATCCACTCGAGAGGTGTGGGGAGAGAGACTGCCAGTGAAGACTGAGGCAAAAAAGTTGTTGAGAACCTCAGCCTTCTCCTTGTCCATTGTTACCAGTTTGCCGGTCTTGCCCATCAGGGGGAGTACACTTTCTTTGACCTTCCATTTCTGGCTGACATACCTGTAGAAGCCCTTCATGTTATTCTTTGTGTCCCTTGCCAAGTTCAGCTCCAGCTGTGCCTTGGCCTTTGTGACCCCATCCTTACACAGCCAGGCCGTGTCCCTATATATTTCACTGAAAAGTTAGCTGAAAGAGTTCTGGTTTTAATCCTGAGCAGGTAAATATTGAAGGCATATAACCAAAACCCAACTAGTGCTTATATTCCACGTGTTTCTCTTTTATATTTGAAGCTTCTGTGTATTTTTCGTGTGTATGAAAGTTGCCTACACAGTCACATCTGAATGTGTCTGAATTACAATGCTCTAACATATGCTAACCAGAAAGTTTAAAAACAAGTAATCCCTGATAAGAATTTATAAGTATTAAGATCCCTGTGCTTGACTCAGGGTAGTTACTTGCCTTTTTGTGGAATTCCTGTGCATTTTCATTATTACAAACCATATTTTCTGTTGGGAGATTGTGTAAGATATGTTTTTTAATAGTGATCTGACAGATAGGACATAGTGAGACTTAGGTCACAGCAATATGTGGACCAAAGGCCATCCTTAGGAAAATAGGGGATGATTCTGTATGCCTGAAGTTCATCGCGTGAGTGATACACACCTGTAGCGGGGCGTTTTATAAACCTGTTATATTCCCTCTTAATAGAGGTGGCAGATTTCTGGAGGGGTCCCCGTAAGGGGTGGTGGGACTTGCCTGTCAGGGAGTATCCCCTCGAGCAGTGAATTGTTCACTGCAGTAAAACATGAAGTTCTGAAAAGCGTACCGGCGGTGTGCTGTGTATACGGTGTCCTCCTAAGGTGGAATTTTATTAAAGCTGAGATGCAGGGATGGCCAGAGAGAGAAGCACAGGCTCTGCTTGCCACGGGAAGGTAAACACGGTTGTTCTGAAGTTCACGATGATTGCGAATGAGTGAAACCGAAAGGTTGCCTTATGACAGCACGCTTGGGCTGAGCCGTGACTCTGTAAGTAATGTATGGTACACGTGTTGTTCCTTAGGATTGTGAAAGGTCCCTGTTGTTGTTGTTAGGAGAGAGGGCATGTGTTGCAGTCACATGACTAATTCAAGGAATTTAAAATGGTTGAATCATCTCTTTCACACATCCTGGGGAAAGCTTCTGCCCGAGACATTGCGATGTGCTTCTCAGCTTGACAAGGAGTTTAGTTCCTCCACGGCTTTTACATAAGCTTTCCTGGGAAATACCTGGGACATTAAGTAGCTTTTCGGATACTCTCACCTTACGCTGGAGTCACCTGTTTCCTCACCGGATCGCATGGGGGTGAAAATTCACTGGCAGATGAGGACCATCCCTGCGCGATGGAGGTATTTTATAGGACTTGTTGCTTTCAAACTTCAGGTGAAAATGTTGTTGAAAGCTAGTTGTAGTCGAGCTGTTCAGGCGCCTAGGGGTAACCTGGAGGACTATTCCAGGAAACATTTAAGGAGGAGGCAGGAGGCAAGAATTCTAATTGCACGACATGCTGTCAGAAGGACTTTGGCTTTTGACCTTGCTGTACTTTTGAGAGCGCTATTTCCTTACCTTGGCGTGCTATTTAACCAACTGCTGGTATTTCAAGTCTCATTTTTATTTCGGAAATAAATGCTAAGGGAGAAAGCCTATGTATCTTATAACCTTGCCACTTTGCCAGTTAACTTTTAAAATTCATTGACCTGGAAATGGAATGCTTCTAACACATTTCAGTTCACTCATTTGCTAAGAAGTATATAAGAAAATAAAATGCTTGTTACCCTACTAGTTTGTCTTATCAGTTTTATGGCAAATCAGTGTAAGGATGTGAACTGCATGTGATCATTAAACCACCAAATCCAAGAAGTAACATAAGATCTTGAAAAGTTTTGTTCTTTAGAATCAGCTGTTTAATTTGCAGAAACTTTACTAAGTGAACTCTTAAAGTTCTCAGAGTCCTGGAAGCCTTGTGGGTTTGGGCAGGCTCTCTGAGCATAGCTGTGGTCTGCTGGAATTCGGGTTCTCCAGACCTGGGGGATGTCTGGTTGAATCAGTGGGTGAAGGATCCAAAAGCAAGTAGTAGACTCTTCCTGCTGGAAGTCTCCAGCTAACACACTGATGAAGGTTGCTGGCGTTCTTGACTGGTTTTCGTTAAAAATTATTTTTAAAAAATTACTACAATTTTTTTATTTATTTTTTTTTTACACCTCAAAGCTATGGTTGAACTTGAAATAAGTTGTAATTGTTACAGTATAAAATTTCTGATTAGAATAAATGGAGATTTTTCCATGCTGGCAAGTCTAAGATTAATGTCCAAAAAAGGTGCGCACACACCCCCACACACACCTCCCCAAACCAAAAAACAAATGGAACACTGTCTGGAACTTGTAGTTTGGGCAACTAGACTATGGCTGCTGTTTTTAACAGCTGCTACAATTTACTCTGGGTTCTAGTGTGTTATAGCTGCATTGCATATCAGTGTGGTAATTTTAAACTTTGTATTGGTCACTCCTGTGCAGCATATGTCAATGATTCTAAGATGTTTCAAGATAAAAGATGCAGTAAAAAAAAAAAAGAAGGATTGTGTTTGTGATCCTGCCAACAGGTACCATATATTTTTGTAATTAGCTTGGATCTGACATCAACACAAAGGAATGCCTGGTTCTTCAGTGTGCCTCCAGTTCTTTATTTCCATGTTTTTCCTTCTGGTTCCTTTTCATTTTGTTCCCTGTCATCTCCCTTATTCCTGTCTTCTTTTCCTTTTCTTTTTTGTTTAAATTAATTCCATATTCATTCCTTATTACTCTTCACCAGAAGTTTCTCTTTTCAGGCTGAGGTGTCTCTATGCGTACAGCACCTTTACACCTCTCATTGTGGAGTCTGGTTAACTGAGCAGGTGTAGTTCGCAGCTCTAATACCCCTTGTGGTGTTTTTTTCTTAACTGTAGATGCTTCGGGAGCACAAGTCTATTATTATTCAGAAACATGTAAGAGGCTGGCTGGCTCGATTGCACTACCGCAGGACCTTGAAGGCAATTGTTTACTTGCAATGCTGTTACCGGCGCATGATGGCCAAGAGGGAGCTTAAGAAACTGAAGATAGAGGCCAGGTCTGTAGAACGCTACAAGAAGCTTCACATTGGCTTGGAGAACAAGATCATGCAGCTGCAGCGAAAAATTGATGAGCAGGTAAAAGCTCCCTGCCCCCAGGGAAAATACTTAGAAATTGTGTGTTACCTTTCTCAGTAGCACTGTGGGCATTCACGGAAACACGCACTGAATTTTCATTGTAAGGTATCAGTTCTCTTTCCTGCTGAAGAGCATTGGTAGAAGAGAAGGGGAGACCACAGTAGAACTGGAACAGTAAAACATCCGTTTGTGTTTCTCAGCAGCACTGAGAGAAAACATCTGCTCCCTTAATGTCAGTATTTCATTTGAAGCACATCGGTTGCTCTGTTTAAGGGGAAGGTGAGGTGGTCATTTTTGATGTGTGTGATTTTAGTTTGGGATGTTAATGTGCAGGCTGAGAGACTGGACTGTTCTATCACCTCATTAAGCAATTCTACAGAAATAGACTAAAACTTTTGGAAGTGGGGAAGCTGCTCTTTTGCTCCCATATCTGGGCATATTCTGTAGAGAACTAGAAGGCTCCCTTAAATGAGAACTTCTCCAACAGCTGCTGTGTCTGTGTTGTGTTTTGCAAAGAACAAAGAGTACAAATCTCTGCTGGAGAAGCTGAGCAACCTGGAGATCACGTACAGTACGGAGACAGAGAAGCTGCGGAGTGACGTGGAAAGGCTTCGGATGAGCGAGGAGGAGGCTAAGAATGCAACCAACCGTGTCCTCAGCCTTCAGGAGGAGATTGCCAAGCTCCGGAAGGAGCTGCACCAAACTCAGTCTGAGAAGAAGACCATTGAGGAGTGGGCAGACAAATACAAACATGAGACCGAGCAGGCAAGTATGCAGTCTCAGATGCATGAGAAGATTTATAGGGGCCTGGTGTCCACTCAGGTTTTTCCCAGGCTTAACTGCTGCAGTTGTGTGGCTGACATTTTTACAGTATTTTTAAGCAGTGTTATACCTGTACAATCCTAAATAGGCTTGATACCTAAATAATTACACCTATGGTAGAAGAATATACTAAGTCTATATATTGTATGAAAATATATGTATTCAGTCTATTCAGATTTTGATATTGAAATTATTTGCAAATCCAAATACTTAAGCTTCCTCAATTAGTCAGAGGTCTCGCATTCATAAAAAGAAATCATTTTACCTACCTAGAGAGTGTAATCACATGGGTATCAGAAATCTTTCCCATACGCAGAATTCCAAGGTACCTGCTTATATCCTACCTAATGTAAGCAGCCTACCAAACACATGTATGTGTGCATAGTCTAGTTCAGCAGGTTTTGACGAACCCCTTATCTTTGCTTTAACCACGAACATATCAAACAGGTTGTTTCCTGTCACGATTACTTGCTGATAACGGTGCAGATTTTGAACATTGGAAGAGCCATTCCATCATTATGTGATGCTGCAGGGATACATTTCAAGATCAGATAAACATCAGGAAAAATATTAAGCATTGATTAAGCAAAAGGAATACATAGTAACCATAATCAGAGACAAATGAGTAACTGGCAAACCTGGGCATGGTTAAAGTGGCCCAACTTTTGGGCAGAGACAAGATGTTTGATTATGTTGTTACACAATGCAATGGAATATACAACAGAACTACCAAATTTTTTTCCCATTTTAGGAATATTTCTAGTTGAAAGAATAAATTACATCTTTGGGACTTTACTGAAAAATATTATGGTACAGTGAAGTGGTTCAAGGCAGTTTTGGCATCTGATGAGAAATGGAGTACAGAACATACAGGGGAATCTGCAGTGGGAAAAAATTTAAATCATGTAATTTGGGAAATTAAGATGTCATAACCTAGTTCACCGATTTCTTTCTCTGAGGCAAAGTTTAAATATTTGAACTCTTTCAACAAGGACGTAGTTGCTGCTAGAGCTACTGGTGAAAGATGAACTGCATTCTGAATCCAGTATGTTATTATCTCTGTAGCTGGTATCGGAGCTGAAAGAGCAGAACACATTACTGAAAACAGAAAAGGAGGAGCTGAACCGCCGCATCCATGACCAGGCGAAGGAAATAACAGGTTGGCTCTGTTCTCTTCGCTCTGGTTTTCTACTTCATGTTACCTTGTAAAGCAACACTTCACTGCATAGATTGGGCTAATTTGCCTTAGTTTGCATCCCTTCTCAGTTTAATGGTTTCATTTCTTTGTTTTAAGAACTCGCATGCATCAGAATTATTTACTGTTTGAGTATCCATGAAGTCCTGAGAGTTTGGGGTCTTTTTGGTGAGGGTGACTGTTACAAAACGTTTTACTTTTTAAAAGGCGGCTCTGATATTTAATACAGTTAATCTACTGCAGCTCTTCTGGCTGCTGTGACTACGTAGGCAGCAGCCAGAAGAGTGTAACTCTGGCTCGAAGGCTGTGATGGAGGCAGCTGCGATGAAGGAGGGTCCGTGAGCTCGAGGCGTAAAGCATCTCACATTTTGCTTTTCACATAACGCAGCACTGGGCTGGTGCCCCTTCCTCCGCCCTCCTGGAATTACTAATGCAAGGTATCAGCAGAATAACTAACTGACTGAGTGAACCCTTCCGTGGTTACCACAATAATGCTTTGGTCCTTCATATATTTGGTTTAACATTTGCCTACAGAAGCACAAATACCGCACACCACCTTCGAACAGCAGGCTGTTTCACCATCTGTGTTCCTGGTGCAGACACATGCCTGTACCTCCAGGATGGATGCGCTGCATGGTAGGTAGAACTGGAGTTCTCACTTTGGATTCTTGTTCTCCATGGCAGAGACGATGGAGAAGAAGCTGGTGGAGGAAACGAAACAGCTAGAGCTAGATCTGAATGATGAACGGTTACGGTACCAGAACCTGCTGAATGAGTTCAGCCGATTGGAGGAGCGGTATGATGATCTCAAGGATGAAATGAACTTAATGGTGGTAAGTGGCTAAACATCTGAGAAGTCAAAAGCTGTTCACAAAGGTGTTTAGTCAGAATCTAGTGGTGTAAGTTAGTAACTGACTGCTGTCAATTGTGTGGTGGTGACCTGTACCTGCAAAGAGAATTTGTCCTTTTAAATACTGATTAATTAGATTAGCTCAGCCAAAACAAATACATTTAAAATTTGTGGTTGATTTTTTTTAAATTTTATTTTTATTTTCACGTTTGTGAAGAAGGCTAAATTTCTGCTGTGACTTTGCTAGTGGTATTGCACGTGCCATCCGCCCTTCTTTTGCCCTGAAGTTATTCACATCTGCTAGGGTTGTTTGTACCACATTCATCCAGTGTTAAATTTCTAGTAGGTCTAGGAGTATTTTATGTGTCAGGAGGAAAAAAAATATTCCTCAAGACAATGTCTGGGAAGCTAGAGATTTGCTGCCTGTGCTTCCTGTAAACCCAGCTTTTCTTTCCCACAGAATGCATCTTTGTTGCTCGATTCTGCTTTCTGCAGCAATACGTGATGGTGTAGGATCTGTCCTGTCTCCATAGGTTTGATTGTGAACTGCATCTCATGGGCTTTAGGTGGCATGAGAGACGAGAATGAAAAATCTTTTCTTATAGATTTTGATAGCTGTGAAATAACACCAGATATTACAAGCTAAATTATAGTTTGTGAAGAGGCAATCACAGGGAAAACCATATAGCGATATTGATTTGTTTCATTTGCACTCCAGAACATCCCCAAGCCTGGACACAAAAGAACGGATTCGACTCACAGTAGCAATGAATCTGAATATACTTTTAGCTCTGAGATCACAGAAGCAGAAGACTTACCAGTGAGGATGGAGGTAATGTTAAAAAAAAACCCACAACTTTTTATTGATCAATGGTTGAACTTATTCCTATCTTCTTTTTTCATATGTGCTTGTGAACACCATATCCTTATATTGAGGTATCTAATGCTTCATTTCCATTTCCTTTTTGGAAACAGCTCATTCTCTGGTTAGTTGTGGTCCTATTTAAAAGGCTTTGTGGAAGTATGCTTTGAATTCTTCTGTATTACACTAAACACAGACTAAATGCTTGGCCAACCAGTTGATTTGCATCTGCAAAACATTTGCTTGCCAGTGTTTGTAAGCACAGTCACTTTTTCAGCACAAAGTGGGAATTCAGAAAACCAGTGAGACTTCCTGAGAAGTCTCTATACCGTATACTCAAGGATTAAACGTGGCCGGGTGGCCAGCCACATTCTTAGTAGCTACATGGAATGAGTTCCCTGTTAGGGGTGAGAGCTTCAGGTTGATTCATTTTTCCTCTATTTTAGAGAGACAAATAAAACTCTGAGAATGTACTATCCCTTTGCATATGCAGTCATACAAATCTTAGGTGACCTGGTTTGAGATAGAACAAAACCAATTTTATTTTCAGTGATGTTACTTTTCAGTTAAGTCTCTTCTAACTGCTGCACTCTCTGAAATTAACGGTATGTTTTTCAGACAGTGTTGGCTTCTAGCAGAGATAAGGCCTGATGTTTGTAATTAGTACCAAGGAATGGTATGCGGAGAGGCTCTTGCTTATACTTATTGCTATAACAACCAAGGCCAGATAACTTTGTTATGTACCAAGTTGGAGGGTTGGAAGCGGAAAAGCACAGAGGGGTCAGAGCTGCGGGGAGGAGCGGACAGGACAGGTGACCCAAACCTGACCAACGGGGTATTCCATCCCATCTGCATCATGCTCAGGATAAAAGCTGAGGGATCAAAGGGGTCAACCCTTTTTTATTTCAATGGTCGGCATCTGAGGAGGACTCTTTCAATTCTTCTGCCTTTGATCCCTTGATCTGTGTGTTCCTGGATCCAGTTCCCGTCTGTGACTGAGTCCAGTCCCAGTGCTGGCCAGTGACGTGATCGTCATCCTGGGAGCTTGATACTGGTTTTGTATATATTTGTATATATTTCATTGTTTTCTTATTATTATCTTTTCTTTGTATTGTTATTATTTCATTGTAGCTGTTTTAGGGGTTTTTTTCAACCCATAAGTCTCTGTCCCTTATTCTCTCTCCCTTCCCCTTCTGATCCCTTCTGGGAAGGGAGCGGCGTTAGTAGAAAACATCTGTTGTTCATTTAGTGCCCAGCCCAGCCTCAACCTTGACATTAGGATATTTTAAAATTTTCTGAAAGATGATTCTCTTGATTCAGCTAATGAATAATTTGTGGTGCAACTCCAAGCCTTTCTTAGTATTTTCCAAGAAAACTCCCCCTTTTGGCCCCTCCGGAAGGAGTGGGACTGCTAGCACAGCAGAGAGCCCTCAGGCTGCGGTCTGACTGTCCTTGGCAGCTTGCAGATGCAAAGCTTTTTCTGTGCCTTCTAGAGATCTTCTTAACTGTGAGCCATCGCACAGCTCACTCTCTTTGCCCTCTGTCTAGCTTAGTTATCTCCACAGTTGCTTTTTACAGGCTGTCGTTACTGTTTTTGAAAGCCTCCCTGGAAAATTACTTTCTACTGTGGATGCAAATAGCCTGGAACATTGATGCTGACATGGATTCTATGTGGACTCTTTCATAATTTGCCTTCCCACTTATGTTTTTCACCTTGCATAATTGTTTCAGGAGGATGCTCCTACCTTCATGGATAATCAGGAAAAGGACAGTGCTACTCCATGTGATTGGATTTCCCATATGAGCCAAATGTCATTTTTTCCTTTGGCTAATAGACTTGCTAAACTGCTGTTCTAGGCCAGTTTTGTTTTTTAGAATATAAATTAAAAAAAATTAACCCTCACAAGAGTGTGGGAATAAATGCAGCACTGGAAAGATTAAATCTGTATTTATTTAACCCCTTATGATTTCAAACTCCAGTTTGACTCTAAACTAACAATAGGGATTAGTGAAACAAAACCACATTAAAAAATAGGGTCCGTCTCAATACAAACCAGTAAAGCCAGAAAACTCAAAGTCTGTTTTCTTTTTCCTGAGCTGTTGGTGTGGTTTATGACTCTTCCCCTCAACAGTAAAAGGAGATGAAGTGGAAATGGCTGTGCTCGCTTGTCTGCTACAGTCATTAATATTAATTTTCTAGCTCCTTTCCTAAGCTTCAAAATTTTATGGTGCACTTCATAGGAAATGCTTTGATCTTCTTGCTACATAAAGTACAAAATGGCTGATGGACAATTTCTGATGCACCTTCAGATTAGAAATGCTGGTTCTTGCCCAGAAAATAGTGAGAAAGCTAGTGGATTAGACCCAGAACAGGCCGTATAATTAGAATAATAAAAGGAAAAAGGCATAAAATATACCTTCTGGTACCTATTTATGTCACATCTCACCTGCAAATCTACAGTCAGCAAAGAGATTTCTCTGTAGCTGAAGAACTTACAGTAGAAATAATTGAAAACTAAAAAAACCCAACCAACCAACCAAACAAACAAAAAAGCCTTTATTTGCAGTTGTTTCCAGATGAGTCTAACCACAGACTTTTTTTTTCTCCTTTCCCCCTCTGAACAAGTAAGAATAAAAGGTATGCTTAATTATAGACCTGCTGTCTGCTAGGTAGTCTCTAGTGCTTTCTTTTGCTAGGCTTTAGGCTTAGATACATTTTATACCAGTAGATCCTTTTTTAAAATAGCATTTGACAGCTGATGAAGTATTTTAGATGCCAGTAGTCAGCTCTCAGAATCAAGCAACACTTCTGTGTGCCCCTCTTCCCCCAGCCTGTTTCCCATCTGTACTCACTGTAGTGCTTCCTTGTGATGTGGAAGAGGAATACTTCTTGACGTCCTTCTGTTCTTTCTAAAGCAGGAACCAAGTGAGAAAAAGGCACCACTGGATATGTCTCTGTTCCTCAAGCTGCAGAAACGGGTTACGGAGCTGGAGCAAGAAAAGCAATCCCTGCAGGATGAACTGGACAGAAAGGAAGAACAGGCTCTGCGTGCTAAAGCTAAGGTGGACTCCTTCTAGCTGATCAAATGCTGACGCCAGATTATCGCTTCTTGGGAAATAGTAGCTCTGTGAATGCTGACTGCCTTTTACTAAATCCTTGTCTTCCTCTTGTACTTGCTTGATTTAACGACAAGTTTTATGCCTGGTGCTTAGTACTAGGGACTGGTCGTTAGTTTTCCAAGGTCCTTGAGATCCTCTGATGGAAGTTAACAGGAACAAAAAGGGTTTGGGACTTTGCTCAAAAAAGAAAAAAAAAAAAAGGCTGTTTTTATTAAGGAATAGCAATAGAGTAATTCTGCGTAAATGATGGGGAGAATGAGTAATTGTTCATTTTAGGCAGAATAAGAAGTGTTTCAACCGCGATGCAGAGCCAAAGCACTGGGATTAGACACGTTTAGCAGATTTTATTTGAAATTCTCCTCTGATTTGGTCTCCTTAAGTATTTATGAAAATATGAAACCAATTTTGGCAATTGTTTCTTATTACTATTCCATCAATGAATTTCTTGAGCATCCTGGCATTCATCCTGCTCTGTTTCGTTACCAGTGACAGTAGTGTAATTTTTGCGTGATTTTATTTATATTAAGCGATTATGTGTCATAAATTCATAAGTAAATGAAAGGAGACAATGCCAATACTCAAACTAAAGCACTCAGCAATACCAGAATGAGCGTTTTTCCAGTTTCATAGGAAAATTATTTCAGCTCCCTTTCCTTTTCCTGCCTCAGCTAAATTAAAGAATAGAAAGGATTGGATTTTTATTTTTCACAGTTGTCTGTATTCTTTCATAGGAGGAAGAAAGGCCTCCAATAAGAGGTGCAGAGTTGGAGTATGAGTCGCTCAAGGTAATTCTAAAAAGGAAGTTTCTGTTATTTTCTAGTGAGAATATTGCCACCAATTGTATGTGCGTTCACAGAAAATTACATCAGCCCTCCTGTTTCAGAATTTTAGCTGGAGAAACTAGAACAAAAATTCCCCAGCAATCATTTTATTGTAGGATTGTCCTTTTTGAGGTGTAGAATGTGTGGCTGGGGCTGCAGAACAAACAGATCCCCTAAAACAGGCGGAGTTATCTGTTGAAACACTTAGCACAATTTGCAAGTTAATTTGAGCAAAAATACAGTGATAAATGTAGCCCTCTTTTCCAAACACATTATTTAAACGAATACATACCTTAGACCACTAAAACTAGAAGCATTTCCTAACATCACTGAATGATGCGGAATCTTCTTAGCCTGCTGACCAGTATTCATTGTGAACTTTATTTTTATTTGTTAAGGGAGAATAAGAGGAAAAAAAGATTGGTAATTTTTTTCCCATCACATCTGTCTGATTCATGTATATGTGTTCTGATTTTGCACTTCAGACAAAAGGTTAGCCCTGTTAGTGAAACACTCCCCGGCACTATTCACTGTAGTCAAGAGGCCAGGGAAACGGGAGAAATTGATTGATTTGTTGCAGTTACTCATCGTTTTTACCATTTCTATCCATAGTTTTGTACCTGTGGTTTATAGGCACGTTGGAATGCTGCAGGGTGACGCAATTGTCCCTATTTCTTGCAGCGTCAAGAACTTGAATCTGAGAATAAAAAGCTGAAGAATGAGTTGAATGAGCTACAGAAGGCCCTCACAGAAACGCGATCTCCAGAGGTAACTGCTCCTGGTGCCCCTGCGTACAGAGTCCTCCTGGATCAGCTGACTTCAGTAAGTGAAGAGCTTGAAGTGCGCAAGGAAGAAGTCCTCATCCTGAGGTCTCAGCTTGTTAGCCAGAAAGAGGCTATTCAACCCAAGGTAAGTAATAGGCAGCAGATGCACTGGCTGGTAAAGTTACATTGCATCACTGAAGTGCGTTATTCAATTTAACAGCATGCTTGAAAAGGCAGAGTAAAATAAAGTTTGAAGGTTTGAAAGTTTTTTCCAACTGTAATCCATTGATCCATTGTTAGCGCACAAATTGCAGGAGTCCGAATTGGGAGATTCTGTTCATAAACCAGTTTTGGGTTTGTCTACTCATGTAAAGATAATCATACTGATCACACCAGGCTGGCAGATACCGATGGTCTGGCCAGGATCTCCCCAGACTCCTTTAACAATGCAGGAAAAATTCTCATTTGGAGTAGTGTCATTTCTCTAGTGAGTATGTAGTTTGACTTTCAAAACTTACAGTAGTTCTCAGGAATTCTTTTTAATTAATATTTCAGCAGGAGGTACAAGGAACAATTTCTTCTGCATCTATGTGGGGTCATAGATGATTGCAAATAAACAACACTTCATAAAGATGACCTATGATGATATATAAATTCCTTATTATTGCTTGATAGGTGCTGTGTGGTTTTGTTGAGAAGAGCAGAATGCGACCACTGAAATGCATATCTTCTAAAAAGCTCTCATGCTGATGAGATACTTAGGGAAGTAATAGCTTTGAAAATAAGAGTCATTCAACCTGAAAAGGTATCACGTAAATCCAGGAACTAGTCATTGCCATTGAACTGAGCTATCTGGTGTTTCATAACCACAGCGAGGAATGAACAGATACGTCATCTTCCCTTTGCTACTGCAAAGTTATGTCTATATTTGTCCTAACTAAATTGAAAGTCTGTGATGCATGAAGGCGTACCTATCTTGTTTTAAATGATTAATTATAAAGAAAAGAAAACTCATTTTTCTGTAAAAAAAAGAACATTGTAAATAAAGAGTTGCATAGTAAACCCTTAAATAACTTGTTCTCAGCAATGGTGGGATACAAGTGTTGTTTTTACAGCAGTTATGAGCGTGAGGGAAATACGAAGGTGACCTGTGGGATGGCTATCAGCCAGTTTGCAGATAGCTTCTGCTTGTTAGGTTGGACAGCTGCAGCACAGACAGATTTTATTTTTAATGATTTGTTTTTCTTCTTTCTTGCCTACCAATTTGATTGCCAGGAGGATAAGGTACACATTTTCTTCTACAGTTATAAACCAGAACTCTTAAATGCTAAAAAACCCCCTCAGTGATACTTGAGCTGTCATTTCCCTGCCTCTCCTAACTAACTTACATGTATTTGAAGTTGTTCTTGCGCTTTACTTTGCTGTTATTGGAGAACATTTCTCATTATCCTATGTCCCCTGCATCCCCATCTTCCCGCTCCGTGCAAGGGGACAAGTTACTTCAAAACAAGCAGATTTAATAGTTTGAACTGTTGGTTTATGGTAACCTGAACATGAAAGGAAAGATTCAGAAATTGGTCTAGTCAGCTCAAGCAATGTAACTTGCCCAGTGTGTTAGAAGAGTCAGAGCAGCACTGCGATTCGGGAATCAGATCTCTGTTAACTTGCAAAATCCATAAATTTCACCAAAAAAAAGTCTGCTATGAAGAACTACCGTACTTTATAGTGTTTGTTACCCCCATCATGCTACAAACATTCAGGACTCATGTTGAGATCTGTAGATATTAGATAGGAATTGCTGAATGTTTGATGAGAAGATGTAGTTGAACACGTATTTAGGAGTATGAAAAACTGAACTGACTCTAAATGAAGGCTGTTGATTCAAATATTACAACTACGGCAGGTAGGGTATTCTTGAAAATATAAGAGTAATTAGCATTTCTTTCCGTCAGCACGAAAAGAATAGATATTTTCAGACTGATAAAGCTTGATAGATTGGCAGGTGAGATACAGCAGTCTTACTGTGTAATAAAATAATAGTGGAAAGATCACAAAGATCTCATAAGGACGTCAGGAATAATTCTTTGAGGGGCTTATATATTTTATTGGTTTTCATAATAGATAACACGAATCATACTAGGCATAGAGACCTAAGTTCCAAAATTTATGTCCACAAAGTTGTTATTGTAAATACTTTGCAAAATTTTACTCAGGAAAATAGGATTCGATTGTTTTGAAAGTCAAAAAGAGAAGTCAGAATTCCATCTCTTGTGTTCACTGGAGTCCTGTGGTTCCGCTGTAATTATCCACAACAGTGACTCAGATCAGACTGGACAAGGTGACTGTAAACATCTCTTAAGTATTTGAAGTTTTACTGAAGAAAAAGCAAAAGTGCCATAGTAAACATTCAAAACTGAAACAAAACGGTGCAATGACATCTAACTTAACAAATCTCAAGCCTTTGTAAATCATTTCCTCCTTTGCCCGAATACATACATGAAGTGAGGAATGAACTTTATTTATGAGATTTGAAAGACTACAGGCAGTGCTGTGTTTAAGAAATATTAATAGAATTCGGCTTGAAAAATTACGCTCCTTCAGTTTCAGTATTAGCAGCTGTTCCGGGTAATTTGAAATATAATGCAAATTTATCATTTAATGAAATTTATTTTGTTCCTTTTACATTATGAACATGTGAAAAGAGGTTAATATATGTACCTGCTTATTAGACAGACTGATATTTGACCATGTTACATGCATTCATTTTAAAAGATACACCAAATGGACATAGAAATTAGGGAATAACCTCCTGCTCAGGTACCCACACTCATTTTAATGTGGCTGCTCAAGGATTAGTGTTCAACGTGGGTAGAGTGACAAAAACGTGGATTTGAACAACAACTACGTTGTTAAATTTACCCTGGCAGTCGTCATTTTTTTTTCCAGAATACCATGACAGATGCTACAATCCTCCTGGAGGATGTACAAAAGATGAAAGACAAAGGAGAAATAGCACAGGCGTATATTGGACTGAAGGAAACAAACAGGTACCAGCTCTCTTTCTTTAATCTATGGTCAGTTGGGGTCTGCTGTGACACCCTGCCTATATCCTACTCAGTAAGTTGCATCCATGTAAGTCTAGGTACTTGGAGAACACTTCTAGCTGGGATTATAATTTGATTTGATTAGTAATATTGCTGTGTGCAATATTTTAAAGGATTAGGCAACGATGGGGAAATGCAAAATCAAGTTTTCTGGATTTACATCTTCTTAGCCTTTAATTGCTACATTGCTCAAACTGGGTACCATTCCCCATGCTGGTTTTTTACCTTTTGTTCAGTACTTGCCACAATAGTCTGTCATAATACAATTATTTCAACAGCATGAAATGCTGTAACCAGTTGGGCTAGCACAGAGAACTGAATTTCGTCATTAAGAAGAAATACGTATAAACAAGAGAAGTAATTTGCTAAGTTGTTTTCGAGCATTGCTTGTTTCTCTTTTATAGTAACTGTAATTTAGTGTGTAATGTCCTTAACATGTCATCTCGTCACCATCACGTATCTCTCTTGTATTTTTTTTTAAACACTTTTCTTGAAAGGCAATCTCCCCAGGACTATCATATGCTGAATGAGGACGGAGAACTTTGGCTGGTTTATGAAGGGTTAAAACAAGCCAACAGGTTACCAGACTTCTCAGAATGTTTTTTTTCTTCATTTGCATCTTCTTTTCTAGCTAACTGTGCCCCTTGCTATGGGTTTGCTTTATCTACAGTGTTTCTATGGCTTTAACGGTTAGAAAAAAATTCATCACAGATTATACAAATTAGAGTTTCCTCAAACTTAGTCCCCAAACCTTTCTACTTGTCAAGTTATATCATTTAAAAAGTTAGGATGGCAGCAACAGCTAATACATAATTCGTAAGAATTGCACAAAAACAGATGTTAAAATACCAGAAGCTCCACAACTGGAAAAGATTTGTAGCCGTGTACTATTTGTCTGCCTCTATGTTGAATATCAAAATGGATGTCCCTTACAGTTTCTCAGCCTGAAGAAGGGCAATCTGTAATTATAAAACTGTTGTTTGAATAGCTTCCGAGTGCTCTTAACTCTGAAATAGTTATGGGTCTTACTCTCCTTGTTGCGACTCAAGTTCAGTAAATTGAACATTCTTCTCCCGCGTCTCTCCATGCCACATTCAAACTGTAGGACACAAAATAACCAACAAACAGAAGTAATCTTGAGTTCATCGTGGTGCTGCTCAAGCCCCAGCGCAATCCCTGCAGTCTCTGCAAAGACCGCAGGCTGGTCACGTAGTGGGCGAGATTCGCCTGGTTAGGAGATGCTGTTCTGACTCTGTGTGCCCGTCTGGGTCCCGTATCCATACGTGTGTCCCAGACTTCCGAAATGGTTCCTAGTCCTGCACTGGCGACTATTTCAATAGATGAGGAGTGCTCATCTTCTTCAGTGTACACATTTGGTAGCAGTAGCTACGGAAGGAGGTATTTTGCAATGAATGCTACTAACTCAAGTCTTTCCTTTTCTTGTGCTAACAAGTTCTACACCTAACGTTGTTTCGTAAGCCTGCGAACATCTAACTGAGAGCAAGTGTCCTGCACAGCAGGATGCGAGAGTGTTTGCTCTGCGCCTCTTGTTTCTTGTCCTAGCCCTGTAGAGACAAGAAGCTTTATATTAAATGGCAGGGCAATGCAGGTAAATGACTGTTTGCCCTTGCGTGCTTGATCAGTCTAGTTACTAATAAACGTGCCTGCCTTATGCATATTTAAACCCTGAAAGATTGTCTAATTGAACACTAGTAGTCACTAGTCGTGTCATTTCCTGTGTGTGCCCGTACGGAAGGGTGAGTCAGGGCACTTGGAGAGTGCCTTGCAAGCAGGAGCAGATCCCCACAGCGCTGCTCGGAAGGAGCCTGGTACGTGGTATCCCCATCTCACATGAGAAGAATTTGAGACACGATGTGCCCCAGGGGAAAGAGCGAGTCAGTGGTGAGGATAAAATACTGCTCCCGGATCCCAGGCCTGAGTTTGGTTCTGTGGTTAAGCTTTCCTGCACTAATGACAGCCCTCTGCAAAATGTTGGTTTTAATGTAAAAATGAAGATGATTTATGTGCATTTGCGATTTAGTGGTTTCTGACTGAACAGAGTTAACTATAAAAAGAGTTTCCTTTGTTATTATTGCAGGGTCCTAGCTTAAGCGAGCACAGTTCGCTTACAGTTCATCTTACACAGCTTATTTGATTTGGTTAGAGGTAAAACCTCTTTAAAGCCCCTTTAAAAGCAGTGACAACCTGTGGAGACTTAGCAATGCATTTATTGCCACATGTTCTCAGTGGCACCATACCCAGGTTGTGTTCAATCACAAAGGAAATGCAAAGCAGTGTCACAATTAGTTTCTCTCCACTTTTTGATCATGCAAGCTTAATTTAATTAGAAGGCATACTGAAGGGTTTAAAGAGTATTCTGCCTTTTTCATTTTCCTTTGCAAGCCATGGCTAATTGTTCCTGAGCAGCAGCTAAAGCTTTACACTCCCTCTGAGAACTGGGGATGTAACTTTCTAAGTGTGTTCACGCAACTGTTGCTCAACTTCTTCAGGCTGCTGGAGTCTCAGCTTCAGTCGCAGAAGAAGAGCCACGAGAACGAACTGGAATCACTGCGAGGTGAGATCCAAGGTCTGAAGGAAGAAAACAATCGCCAGCAGCAGCTCCTGGCGCAGAACCTGCAGCTGCCTCCAGAGGCCCGCATTGAAGCCAGTCTACAGCATGAGATCACCCGGCTGACTAACGAGAACTTGGTAAGGGAAATGATGCTGCAGGAGCAGGCATGGAGACCTGCACACTTGCTGCGCCTGTAAGGTCTCAGCAGTTTTCAGATGGCAACCTCCTGCCAAAACTGGCATCAGTGCAGTATTTTTCTTGTAGGTAAGCTAATGGGAGAGAGAGACTTACGATTGCTGATGAAGTAATAATGTTTCAGGGAATTTGATGGAAGTTTGTGGCATGGAGAAAGCTCATGGATCCCAGCTTTCAACTGATGAGTTTAATCATTGCTCAATAGAATGATTGGTATCCAGAGAACTCATAAAAAATACTAGTGCCAAGTAGTGGTGTTTCCTCTATGATATGTTTGTTTATTTTCTTGAAAAACTCTGGTGTAGTTCTTCAGTTATTTAGTGTCACTTTTCTTCCCATTTCCCTCCTCCCTGCCTGAAGCTACACAGATAATCCACTCTGTTATGAGCTCCGGCTATTCGGTGTGTTTTGAAGGAAGAAATAGTTCCAGACAAAGAACCTTGGTTAGAAGTCACTTAGCTAATAATTGGTATTCCTTGTTTACGGCCCAACGTTTTTGTATGAAGGAAAGATGGATGAAACTCCTTACTTTTTCCCGCAAAGTATTATGTTCATCGTGTGGAGGCCAGCTCATGTCTGGGGAGATTTTCCAGAGAGGCCCGTGTTGGAATATTGTTGGCTTATCACTGTTTATTGGGAAAGGGAACCATGCTACTTCAGGAAGGAAAATCCTAGCTCTGAGTGTCATTGCTTCTTCCAGACAAGCCAAGGTGTAGTTCTTCCTGCTTACGTATGTTACAGAAGTTACCATTGTCGGGCTCTTGCCTTAGTACCAAAGGTTTTGAGGAAAGCATCAGATAATTCAGTGAGTAGACGTTGGAAAACTGATTGAAAATATATTATAAATTTGCCTCAGCAGCAGCAGCTGCCTCCCACTGGCAAAGGTGAAGGGTGAACGTTTCCATCTCTGACAGCTCCCTCCTGCTGCTTAGTCATATGTTATGATTTTTAGCCATTTTTCCCCCCAAGAGTCCTACTCATCACATTCAGTGCTCCCAAGACACCACAGTCATTTAATTACATCCCAGAGGAGTTCTCTTTATTTTCAAATACAATGAATGTAATTTTGCTTGTTAAATATAGACTCATTCCTTAGTATTTCGCTTCTGATGTTTGAGTATTGCAAGTCCACTCCAAGTCAGATACATGCTTCTTTTCCACTCCTAGCCCTAGAGTGGAAACAATTCACAGGCTTTCCAGATGCGATATTAGAATTGCAGTATTCACTGCAGTCCCATCTTGATTAGCATAAGAACATGTCCTGTCCAGGTTCTCACAAAGCTTATATGCCAGACTTTCACAGTATTAGTCTGCCCGTTTTTAAAAGATCTGACTGTTCTGCAGCTCCTCTCCAGCAGCTTCTCTCTGGGAGAGGCTGGCGTGAACACCACAACTAAGGACCAGACTACCTGAAAATTAGAGATTCTTGATCTTGTTTTAATCTGATTTAATTTATATAGTGCTTACTGAAGTATCAGTGTCTCAAAGGAAGGGGGGAAAAAACAATCCTGTACCTATTTTTACAGTTTTATGAGGAGTTGTATGCAGATGATCCCAAGAAGTATCAATCGTACCGGATTTCACTGTACAAACGGATGATTGTATGTAGATCACGTGAATCCTGTTTCTCTGTTGTCTCGTTCGCTATTTCTGGAGCACTAATTGAAAAGCAGGCTGCCTCCCTTTCTCCCTTTCAAAGGAAATCTCTGCAGAGAGCTTCACGATGCCAACTGCTTCCCTCACTGCTTTTTTTGTTACTCTTCATGTCCTCTGTGTAATCTGTGTCTCTTTTTGATGCACAGTTTTGTTACTAATATAAGCCTTGCACTGTGAGCAAAGCAGTTTCTTTTTGAATACGACTTAATACTGCCCTGAAAAAGAGGTACATGATGCAAAAGATGCTCAATTTTCAGAACCGCTCTTTGGTTTAAAACTTTGATACATTTAAATTCAGCTCAGCAAAATAGAGGCCTGGTCGTACAGATACTTACCAAGGTGAATAATGCCTGCAGCCCCGTCATAGCCTGAATTTGTTCATAGATCTCTTTACAGTGCTGACATCTGGAATGAAGAAATGTATCAGAATCAAAATACATAACTTTTTAATGTTTTTCAAAAATGCAAAATATGAAGGATAAAATTGGAAAGAATATTTCCATTATAATTGAAAATAACAAATTGAGATAGCACCATAGGTAAGCTTGAAAGAATATTATTTGTGAGATTCCGAATCTTAATGAGATGTGAAATCTGTTCAATTTGTTTAGAGGAACCATAGAAGAAACTTTATTCCTCCTCACATATTTGTTGTTCAGAAATCATATCCCTTCATCACTGATACATTCAGAACAGTCTGTTGGACTTACATGTATTTTTTTTATTCATTTCAGGAGAAATTGTTATAGCTGACAATAAGCATATTGTGTTATTAACAGGATTTCAGTTGTAAAAGTGAACACTGGTTTGAATGTGAAGCACGGCCTTGATTCTGTTCTTTCAACGGGCCTAATTATCTTACTGCTCAAGTATATTATATGAGGTTGTAAACTCTTTACTACATGATTAAGAGCAGTTTTGTGTCTAGTTCTAAGTTGTTGCCAATGCTGCACTAATATTTTTCAATACTTTAGGAGATGTGTAGTTTCCCAGATGATGCTTTTGGTGCAAGGAGCTCACGGTCCCTTATGTTCTTACCAGTGCCATGAAGAATCACGCTTACGAAAGGGCAGTTTTCTTTTAAGCTGCTTTCAAACCCTTCACCTGGAATGGCTGTCAGGTTCTTTCAGCTTGAGGCTTTTGCTTCCTTTAGAAAGACTTCCCCTTTTTTGATTACGTGATTATTTTATGAATGCACTACCATAGGTCACAGAATTATTCCAAGATAGATTTCTGGGGAGTGCTCCTTTGAAAGAAAAATACAGGTTTATTACAAGAGTAGGACTTCTAGGTGCTAGGTGTTGTTCAGGTACAGAATAAAAAGACGTAAGACCCCAGTTTCGGTCTAAGGAAATGTGATGACAGCAAGCAATAGGAAATGGCAGAGCATCAGAAGAAATATCGTATGTTTGGATGTTTGATTTTGGTAAATTTGAGTGCGAGTTATGGTCTTTCTGCAGATCTCTCTCTTTTTGTCTTATAAAATGGATAGGTCTGAACAACGAGTCAATCCTGAAGGCATGAATAAATGATGCAGAAATACAGGCTGGCTGTTAAATAATAAAGAAAATTATTTCCGTGAGGCATTTGGAAGAGCAGGGCGGAAGCATTAGGGAGATGTGTTTGCAGCAAAATGTCTTCTGCCGTAAGAACTGACCTAGTTCTGAGTGTCTGCAGAATATACCTGCCTAAGAGCTTTGCCTTTGTCATGCTGCACATAACTTAATAATGTTTGCGATATTTGGCTTGTGTTATAGGCAGCGTACCAGCTTGCAAACCTCAGCCAGAGGATGGCACCACTGTTCAGCTTTCCTCACCGCCTTGTAATTCTAACAGCACTGATTTTGTCTCTGTCACACGTTATGGGATTTTTCTCATATCTTAATCTTTCTTTTTCATTTACAGGATTTAATGGAGCAGCTTGAAAAGCAAGACAAAACTGTTCGCAAGTTAAAGAAGCAGTTGAAAGTGTTTGCTAAGAAGATCGGTGAACTTGAAGGTACTTTTATATTTTGAGAGAAAGATTTTGGTTTACGTTTTGTGATCCCGTTGTCATCATATCCATCTGTCTTAGCGGTCGGGATGGCATGAGGTCTTCAGTAGAGTAGCGATGGCATGAGGTCTTCAGTAGCATTAGCGCCTGTTAATTGATTCCAGAAGGAGGAGGTACACTCAGAGCTCTGTGTGTTCCTTTATAAACCTTTAGAAGATTTGTCACATTTTGAAGCCATGAGTAAAGGAGATTGATTTTTCTCTGTAGTCAGGAACCACTTGAACATGAAGGAATGTCACCTGGGCCGTTCATGTACTTAAAGACAGTATCTGTTTTTGTGAAGACAAAAGCAATACTAAATATGAACCACGCAGAAATAATTTACCTGGTTTTCCTTTGTGAATTTCTATATCACTGGAGCCAAGAATGCTGAGACTGTCTTTCTCCGCTTGAGGTTTCCTTTCAGAGCTGCTGGGCAAACTTGAATATGAGAATGCTGAGACATGGACAAAGCTAATTTCGTTTTTGTGAGCATCAGAGTGAGTTCCCTTAGGATCTTAGGACTGGTGAGACTGAGAGCTTATTATGTCTCTGCATAAGTAAAATAATTTTAATTGCTAAGAGCAATTAATAACGTTATAAAGTTGAAGTATGAATTTGTTTCTAAATAGTCCTGGTCCTAACCTTTCAGAAGCTTTTTATGGTCATCTGCTTTTTCCAGAAACAAGCTTACTGCCTAATGAGTTGTTTTTATTGAGTACTAAGATTAAAATCAGTGACTGCGTAGTCTTCAGTGTTTCAGTGTTTGAAAAGAGCCGTGATACCAAGTTAAACCTGCATTAACAGGTGTATATTATCCTTTAGTTAGTGGCAGCTCTCCTTGAGCTCCAGTTTGGATTTCTGCATTTTCTGTCCCATTTGACAGGGGCACAGTTTTAGCACATTCGGAGAATGCACAATAGCTTCTAACTGCACGCAGTTAGGAGGGCTGTGAGAAGAGGATGTAGCTTTCATGAGATGAAGCCGAGTTCTGCTTTTCAAAAACAACCAAGAAACCAAATAGGTGGAGCACAGGTGTTGAATGTGATACTGTGAGGCACTGTATGCAACAAGGTGGATATTTCATACATCCTTTTGAAAGGTTACTCAAACTAAGTTTGTTTTTAAAAGGTCTTTCAATATTGTTCGGTTACTACTGTGGGCAAGATCACAGTAGTATTCATACACAATACAGAGTGGGAAAATGTTTCTGAAAACATCATCTAGTCTGTGTTTATTACCTAATTAACTTAGAAAGCTGTCGTAGGTCTGGCTGGGATGGAGTTAACTTTCTTCATAGCAGCCTTATGATGCTGTGTTCTGGAGTTGTGGTTAACACAGTGTTGGTAGCACACCGGTGTTTTGGCTGTTGCCCAGCAGAGCTTGCACACTGTCAAGGTTTTCTCTTCTTTTCCTCACTCTGCCCCCTCAGTAAGCTGTGGGGTGGGAGGGCACATGGGCACACAGCCGGGAGAGCTGGCCAAAGTGATGTTTCATGTTCCATACCGCCTAACGTCAGGAGCCAGAGGAGGGGGTTTTTGCATACAAGGTAGCTGCTGTTTGGAGGCTGGCTAGGCATCGCTCCCTCTGTGGGGGGTTGTGACTTGATTGCCTTTGCTTTGTTCCCCCCACTCCGTTCAGCCATTAAACCATCTTCATCTCAGCCCATGAGTTTATATTCTCTGCCCTGTCCTGCTGGAGCCACTGTGGGCGCTTGGCTGCTGGTCGAGGTAAACCTACCACAATGGGCAACAAACGCCAGGTTTGAAAAATACTGGTGTTTTGCAGAACAATTAACGGTGACCCTTGCAGTATTAATCTGGGATTCAGTGATTAATGGCTACCGCTTCACCTTTGCGCTTTTATATGATAAAATCCAGGGAATCGGCAGTAAGTCTGTACTAATGGATGCTATTCACACACTTCCACTCTCTTTCAAAGGAGGAATGCCACCCCAGGATACATTTATCAACATTCTTTTTGGTTAGTGGGACTTTTTTTGATAAGTGTTATCCTGAACCAAAGAAAACATTTCTTAGTTCTATATGCTGGAGTTCTTCCTTAGAAATGTCATAGTTTCCTCTGGTATGCCTTGGTTTCACTGGAAAATATTATATATAATTTATTTGTATTTCCCCTCTGAAGTGGGCCAGATGGAGAACATATCACCTGGACAAATCGTTGACGAACCTATTCGTCCAGTTAACATTCCACGGAAAGAAAAGGACTTCCAAGGGATGTTAGAATATAAGAAGGAGGATGAACAAAAACTCGTCAAGAATCTTATTTTAGGTAAGCATCTTTCTCATTTGCAGCCTCCTCTGCTCCCACACACTCTGAAAAATGAATGATAAGAACACAGAATTTGCATTATGAAATGAATAGCTTATTTTGGTTTTGACAGTGTTTAGTTTATCTAAAATTCCTAAATGTCTATTGTAATCTAATCATCCTTCCTGATTAGGATAGTACATATTAGCGTGTTCATACTTTTTAGCAAGCAGTTATGTTTTATTCTGTTCTGATATTTTACCAAGAAAGTGGTTCTTCTTAGTTTTACTCTTAGTTTTCAACTGGCTGTATATAGATATGTATGTATAATGAGCTGGGGAGGTTGCGATTACCACCTCTAACACCTTCCAATGGCTTTATACTTAACAAAACAATGTTTGTTTGTTTTTCCCAAGAGCTGAAACCACGTGGAGTAGCTGTCAATCTGATTCCAGGACTACCAGCATATATTTTGTTCATGTGTGTACGCCATGCGGATTACCTTAATGATGACCAAAAAGTGCGGTCGTTGTTGACTTCCACTATCAATGGCATCAAAAAAGTGTTGAAGGTTAGTTAGTGTGTTTGGTTTACGAAAACATTAATTTAAAATTTGCTTTCGATTTGATGTTAAAGGAGTGAGGAAAAGACTTTCAGTGAATTGGCTCTGGATTTCTGATCAGTAAAGTCCTCCCACCAAAGTTACAAAAAGTTGTTAACAAGCAGCAAATCATAGCAATAGTGTTTTATGCACATAATACCAGAGATGGTTTAAATTAGTGGAAAAAGAACTGCCTTCTTTTTATTTTGAGTAGACTTCCTCCTCTGCAGCTATGGCTGTGAAGCTTTGGATGCAGTCAAAGTTTGCATAGTGAGTCTTTGTAATCCAGAATACTTAATTAAAATGTTTCATTTGCAGACTTGGCTAGGAGAGTTTACTCCAGGGGTATTCTTGAAAGCTGTATTAAGGCATAAATATGTTTCATGGAGTTCTATAGTTTTTTAAATAAAGCAGATGTGCTCAGAACCCAAGCATTTAATCAAGCTACGTGTTTAGGAAAAATGTTTAGTAAACAATCCGGTAGGAGCTCAGGTATTCATAGATACTTTTGGACATATTTAAGTGAATGGAGTGCATGCCACAGAGCTCTAGAAATTTTAATTACTCGGCATATACTAGATTCTGTGTTCTTTGGTGAGGAGGGCTTTTTGTTTTGTTTTCCATATCAGGCTGCCAAAATGGTTATGATGTAAGTGACGTTGATGCAAACTGAATTGTTCTCTGCTCCTCCTGCTGGCTTTGCCTCTTTCCCACCCTCCATGCTGGGCTCTTCGCAAGAGTCATTGTGCCACAGAACGAGTGTTTTGGGAATAGTCACATTGCTCTGTGATTTCTGCACAGAGCAGTTAGGATGGGTCTGTAAAACACAGAAAGATCGTATCTGTGGAGGAAATCGTAGTTTGAAAGTTTTTGAAAAACACTACAGAAAACCTTGCTTTTCTAATATGTTACTGAAATACACAGTTTTGCAAAACATCAGAATCTGAGTAGCTACAAGAAAGTAGGTTTTAAGTGTTGAATTGTTTATCTAACATCTTATTATTTTATTCCTCCTACCTGTCTTTGTTGAAATGTGTTTGTTTTAATCTTCAGAAAAGAGGTGATGACTTTGAAACAGTGTCCTTCTGGCTATCTAACACCTGCCGATTTTTGCACTGTTTGAAGCAATATAGTGGAGAAGAGGTAAGCAGTGCTCCTACTCTGGTTTCTTTTGCTCTTGTGAGCACTACTCTTTAACGAATTCCTGCCATATCTCAAAATCTAGTCAAAGTCTCTTAAAACAGCTACACTTTTTGGAATTATGGTGATGACGTCAGTGGAAAGCACAGGGAGATAAGATTTGAACCAGTTTCCCTTTACTGCAGGCTGGGGGCCCAGAGGCAAGATGACATCGTGCTCCTCAAAGTGCCAACTCAAATTTCTAAGTAGAAGAACCTGGCTGCTACCATTATGTTGTTCAGTAATGATTCACTGAAGTTCCTATGAAAAAGGCCGTATTAACCCTTTAACCATGGTGTGGCATGCCAGTTTATGTTCGGAGGCTGTGATATGCCTAATTTCTTCATACGTAACTGGGATTTTGGCTGTAAATGGCTAGGTGAGAATGCCTGTACTGGAGTGGGAGGGAAGGGTCTTCCCTTCCAGAAAGTCGGTGAAGTTTGTTCCTGTGTCAGATATTTGAATTTGCAAGTCAGGGAAGCAGACATGGCACAAGTCACAATTGAAAAGTGAATCTTAGCATCAGCCACAATCAGAAGAACTTCCAAATAAAAGTTTTGAGGAGCTATGACTATTGTTTTGAAAGTATTATTTGTCAGTTGCTTGAAAAAATATCAATACTGATTTTGTGTAATATTTTTGTATTCCATTGAAGCATTTGTTTCTGTTATTTTATGAATTCAGGGGTTTATGAAGCATAATACACCTCGTCAAAATGAACACTGCCTCACTAATTTTGATTTAGCTGAATACAGACAAGTACTGAGTGACTTGGCGATTCAGATCTACCAACAACTTGTCCGAGTGTTGGAAAACATTCTGCAACCAATGATCGGTAAGGCAAAGTTGAATTCCATAAACTTCACACCATAGTACCAAAATTAAAATTGTGGTGGCAGTAATATGCTGTATCTTGTATTTCTTCCTAACCAGTAGAGTTTTATTAATAGTTCTTACAGTATTCTGTTTAGAGATGACAAGGACTACGCTGAACTGGTCCTATTTGAGGAAAAACTAAACTGTGGCTGGTTCTTCTGGCAGTGACAGAATAAATCGATATACCCTATTCATACTTGTCATAAACCATGCATTCACAGGAAGGAACTATTAGGACAGTCTGACATTTGTTGTCGTGTGTGTTGGGAAATAGCCCGTGGAAAATCTGGACTTTAATTACATGATAACCCATAATTAAAATGAATATGGAGAAAAATGGTTGGTTGTCATTATGGACAGCAGTCAGCAATGAAGTAGCTAGCAGCGATGAAGCTTACATTTAGAGAGATTTTATTCATTAAAGTACTTTTCATTTTTCTTGTCAGACAGTACTCTCACACAAATTTTGATTAAACTTTCCGATCACACCATTTAGAAGAAGGAAGCAGCTCTTGGGTTGCTGACTCTGCTGCTCATGTGACCATGGAAGGAAAAAAAGTATTTTGTCGAGCTAGAGTTAGACCTTCCTTTCAAACACACAAGCTGGAATCTTTGTAAAGACCCTGTAAGCTTAGATTTTGCAGAACATAGTGGGACACAGAGAATGGCTGGAAATCATGGCAAAGTGTGGCTAGCAGAAAACCCAGCCTGCTCTTTCTGTGTACGTACTGAGTTTTGCTGTCTCGCACACACAATATGCTTGCATATAGGAATTTTCAGTCATTGTAATAATGTTGTCAATCAAATGCAGTTTCAGGAATGCTGGAACATGAGACTATCCAAGGTGTCTCAGGGGTGAAACCAACAGGGCTGCGGAAGAGAACATCCAGCATTGCTGATGAAGGAACCTACACTTTGGACTCCATTATTCGGCAGCTGAACTCTTTCCATTCAGTGATGTGTCAGCACGGCATGGATCCAGAGCTGATCAAACAGGTTGTCAAGCAGATGTTCTACATCATTGGGGCTGTAACGCTTAACAATCTTCTCCTGCGCAAGGACATGTGCTCGTGGAGCAAAGGAATGCAGATAAGGTGGGAGAACTCATTTTATACTTTTTTTGAATGTGCTGCTGCAAATCTTAGTGAACTCTTGACTCTGGTGAACATCATTTTGATGGAATAGCAGATACACTTGAAATATTTATTTTTCCACACACAAACAGTTGCAGATGCCGTTAAACTGATTTTGAGTGGTTCACTTAAAAAGAGCTTGGTTAATTTAGGCCAAATCCTACCTGGCTTTCAAGGAAATGTGGTAGAAGCAAAACAAAGTATTTCATCATCAAGTAGGAATCAGAACTGTAGGTGAAATGTTGGTAGCTGCTTTCACAACTTTTAGAGAAGAATAACAAGCATGCCTGCTGCTTTCTTTGTATGCTGGTGGCTCAGTGGATACCTGCTGTGTTCATCCACACTGCAGTTTGCTGCATCCTGCGGCAAAGCCATCTTACTCTATTCCTGCATTTGGCATCAGTCGTCCAATGTATTCTACTGGCATAAGCCAGGAAATTTAGCCAAGGCATTCCAGTCCCTCAAGTAACCTTGAAAAGCCTCACTGTTCATCTGCATGGACAAAATTGCATTTGCCTTTCTTCTTATACTTGTCACATTCCTGCAATCAATAGGACAGAAACAAATGGGGAAAGCTAGGTAGTGGAAGTCTAAGGCCATAGTTTTCCAACTGTTTTGAAACTCAAAATTTCCTGCCTTAATCAGAAGGAAACAGAAAGAAGACAAAATTACAAGAAATGACAAGTGTGAAGGAAAAACATGTAAGGACAAAGAAACACTGTGAGAGAGGACCTGCATGTGCTTTTGATTTAGCCATAATCAAGCATTAATGTCTTGATATTCTTACCTCTTGTACAGATACAACGTGAGTCAACTGGAAGAATGGCTACGTGATAAAAATTTGATGAATAGTGGGGCTAAAGAAACACTGGAACCCCTCATCCAGGCTGCCCAGTTGTTGCAAGTAAAAAAGAAGACAGATGAAGATGCAGAAGCCATTTGTTCGATGTGCAATGCACTGACTACTGCCCAGGTAAGCAAACTCTCATTGTCTGTCCTGCTGTCACTTTTGAGCAGGTTTCTGCTCTGTTGGTGTTTGCTATGCCTGCCTGCAGTGCTGTTGCACATGGATCGAGGATTTCTTACTTTGTTTTGAAGGTTTCTTACTTTGTTTAAACTAAAACAGATTATATTGGAGGTAAAAATGGACCAGATCTTTTCTGAGGTCCGATGTTCAAGATAAGTTTTGACCTAAATAGAGGAAGCTCAATAGATTGTGTAGTGTGTAGTACTATACACAGTCTCTTAGTTTGTGAAAATCCTTAGAGAAAACTCTTCACTCTGTACTGCAGGCAGCTGTGCCTAGGATACTAGGAGGTTATCTTTCTGCCATCAGAGTTACTATCCAGTTAAGTTAATGGACAACGCGCACAGAGCTGTTGTCTCGGGGTCTGCAAACAAAAGTGTTAAGTTACTGTACCCATTAGCCTCAGAAAGGCTGAACCAAGTGTACCTCAGTAAACAGCTGAAGACTTCTATTTATGAAAGCTTAGATTTTGTACAGATAGGTTGCACCTTTTTTTTTAACCATGATATATTTGCACATAGCTTGTACGGGAATAACTGGATGCAAGCATTTTTGATGATTACTGAACATTCCCATCAGGAAAAGGAAGAAATGTCCCCATTTCTTTGACAATGGTGTCGGCACTAGCGGTTGCATTCATACAGCCATTTTGATTTAGTAATTCACATTGCTGGAAAATCTGTTAGTTTTGTACTGAAATAAGAAGTTAAAATTCCACATGCTTCAAGTCTTTTAACTTTGTTAAAAAGTGTTGTGGGGTTTTTTGAAAGAGAATACAATAAGCCAAGAGAATTTTTGGTAAGTTTTACATGTTTAACCCATATTGTTATTTAAAGTTTCTGTGTTGCGGTTTTTTTCCGGTAGTGGCTTTAGCCCTGTTTTTAGAGAAACAGCTCACTCTCTTGAAAAATAGTGAAGTCGTAAGAATCTCTTGAATGGAAACTACATAATTATAGGGTCAAAATTAGGGAGAGAAGTTCAGCATGTTTCTAGGGGGTGTAAGAAACAATCAGTTACTTACCATCTGATTTTTCTGTAGTTTGGTATTTTACGTGTAGAATTTTAGAGTTTCTACCTCCAAAGAACACACGTTCTGAAGGAGGCAGTCATATAACATAGCACTAAGCAGGTGATGGAATTCTATATGAATCAATAAAGCAAAAAATAACAAATGCTTGTAAAGAATTTTCTTTTTAAAATAGCTAATTTAAGAAGTATATTATTAGTAACCATAGATGCATCTGTTGATTCACCAGTAAAATGAACCTAAGAATGATTGTTGTTCTTCGCAGATCGTAAAAGTTCTGAATTTGTATACTCCAGTTAATGAGTTCGAAGAGAGAGTCTTGGTATCGTTTATACGTACAATACAGGTATGGCTATATCTTCTCATCAAAATCATTTGACTATTTCTAAGAAACCCTGTGATGAGGCAAAATAGCTTGTGTCCTGAAATACATTCAGGAATCTGAAGTAAACTAGGCTTTTTAGCTGTTGGTTTTTTGCTATGTTGAAAAGGTGATGTCAGCATTAAAATTTTAAGCTATCACAATTTACTGCCTCCAGGCTTGCAAGAAAATGTTAAGTGTCCCTGTCAGTATGTATGTATGAAATTTTTGGAAGGTGAGAGGTTTTTGTGCTTATAAATCTTTGTGTATGTAAACACACTTGTATGCCAACTTTTCAAGCAGTAACACTTATATATGCAAATTCACTTTTGTCAGACCTGTGTCTGCATGAGAAGTTCTGACTGCTTTGAAAATGGAGGCCTATGTTAATTCCAAGGTTCTTCATTTAGCCCTTCTAGTTTTATACATGTTGATGAAAATGAAATATTTTGAAAACTCCACAGAAAAGCAAAATAAAAGAAAGAAAGATGGTCCTTCTGGTCTGTTAGAAATCAAATTACATTACTAGCAGGATAAGGGAGACTGGGAAGATAGAACTGAAATAAAACTGTAATTCCACTGTCTGAAAAGATGCAGTTACCAGATAGTGGGCAAATTCTTCCTTTTGCAGGGAATCTAAGTATCTTCAGATTGCACTGTAAGGGGAAGATACGCAGAACCAAAAGTGATGAAAGTAACTACAGTTTAATGGCACAATTGTTGAAAATGTGTCAAGTCAAGATAGCATAGAGTGTGTGTCTGTACACACACGTGTATCTGTAAGCACAGATGCAATACGACCTTTTTGCAAGATGATTATTATCAATGAACTGGCTAAACGCTAATGTAATCACTTTCTTATCTTTGCAGATGCGTCTGCGAGACAGGAAGGACTCTCCTCAGTTGCTCATGGATGCTAAACACATCTTTCCTGTTACTTTCCCATTTAATCCATCCTCTCTGGCATTAGAAACCATTCAGATCCCAGCCAGCTTGGGCCTGGGCTTCATATCACGTGTCTGATCCCAAGGATGTGCTGTCCATGTTAGATGGAGAATCAGTTGCCTAGTATCTTTACCCATTAAAACATAGTGAGCCACTGAAAACACATTTTCTGAACAAACAGTCTATATATGCCCAGATCTGTAGTAAAAGTAGCTGGAAAACTACGTAACAGCACCACAGATTGAAGGCTAATAGAAAGATGTGCATTTGTGTTCAGTCATTGTATTTATGAGGACATCACTGATTCATACATTTCCAGAATATGGAAGTTGGGCTTGGACAAAAAATTGTGTCTTCAGCTGTCTAGAGACATTTTTAGATCTTTAGTAACATATTTAAATAGTGTAAATTAAACTCCATATGTAATCTTCTCATAGGCAGGGACCAACAGGGACATTCACAGTCCTGAACACGGAAGACTTGAAAGTAAGGCATTTTGTAGTAGAATACAGAGTCGTTTGGGAGCCTGTTACATTTAATTTGTAAAAACTGGAATGGAGAAACACAAACTGGCAATATATAAAATGATTTCTTAAACCACTTCCTTATTTATGTCAGCTTGACATAAATTCTAGTGATAAGTCTTATAGCTCACTATATGCTATAACTTAGGTGTTCATTTGTTAGTACTGTGGTTTACCAAGCATACTAAATCGCTGCTGCATATTGTGTTCTTTTAAATGTATGACAGTATCATACTAAGCATTAAAAATAAGATATTTCATATTTTTGTTGTCAACCTTATTTACAGTCTGATGCAGTCTGTTATTTTAACTGGAATTTTGCAAATGGTATCAAATAACACCTGTAGAGGAAAATGGTAACTAAGCACAAGTAGCACACTGGAAATTACACGTTTAGTTATTTTTAAAAGTAGTTAGCTAAAATTACAGAATCTTGAAGCAAATGATCAGAAGTCAATAATGATTTTAGTATTTATTTAGATTTCGTAGTCTGTCTAATATTCTTCTTTCTTTGTAGACCCCAGAGATGACAGTGTGTATTTTGAGTATAATCTCTTGGTTTGTTGCCACTTAAAAAAAAAAAGAAAAAAGTATCCTTTCCTACTGGAATTTGAGAGGAAGAACTTTAATAGAAAATTTCTGCATTAGCCCAAGGCTGTCATTTTTTGAAAGGCTGACTAACAAGAGCGTTAAGTAGGTTTTGGCTATGATGCTGTCATTTGACTATGATTCATGCTGATTTAATGGTTGGAGACCCAGAGTGCATAATGAGAAACTGAGTTATTTTGGATATTGCACATCTTACTGGAAAGAGTCTTCTGTCTCACACGTCTTGGATCTGCTATATAGAATTCACATTTCACAATGTGCAACCTAAGCACAGAAGCCGTGCTTAAGGTTCCAGTTCTGAACTTTAAAACAGGTAGTTTGTGGTGTATTGCTCAAATATACATGTAAAAAAAAAAGCCACACACATTGCTCAATTGCATTGTGCAATATTTTGATGTATTATAATAACTAGCAACTTAGCATTAACATTAATTTCTTTTAAAATTTTGAGAAATGATATAGAGGTACACTATTAGACTATTTGGTACTACTCTGTTTACCTGCAAACTCACAGAAAAAAATTTGCTGTTAAGCAGACTGAAACATTTCAGTTGTGTTTTACTTTTACTTGAGAGGTAGACATGCTGTTTGTATGGTTCCTGAAATCGGTAGTAAAGACAACCTAAACTTTGTCAGTATCTTTTTAAGATGGTCATGTCATCTTTTCAAATGTGTATGCCCCATATTATGTTTGATGGATCATGCCAGTACTTCCAAGAACCTAATACTGCATTGCATAAATGTTTTGAATGATCTTTGCTAAATGATTGTTTTCCTGTGCATGGTGTACCAAACACTCTTTTCTCAAATGTTACTTGATTTCTGAAACTACAGCTACTGGTAAGTGGCTCCAAGAAAGGTATAATGTAGTTTTCAGGCTGCTAGGGGTACCGTACTTGTGAGAATGTAATAGGAAAGCCTTCACATCCAGTAATGAGGTTAGGAAAGAAAATAGGTGAGAACATGCTGACCTACAGATTTTTTTCTCCTTTTGAAAAACAAACAATTGGCATTACAGTGTGTTCATACTGTAGATCAGGAAACATATCCACTACTTAAGCATTAGAGTATTAAAATGTATGCCTAAATGTATTTTCATTTATTTTTTAAGTTTGTTTACCTGTAAAAAGCCTTATTGTATCTTGTTTCCTTAAAAAAAGTAGTGTTTAGTAATTTATAGGTATTATCCTTAAACTCAATGGTTTGACTGGTACTACTTTTATATCACATTAAAAGTATATGCTGCTTGACATGTTCTAAAGGAAAATATTTTTAAGTTGGAATAGATGTGTAACTGGTAATTCATCTAACATTTTACACAGCAGTATTTTACATGCACTTTCCTGAAGTAAAATTTTAGTGTCAATGTATAATAGATCTTTCACCTTAGGACAAGTATCTCTTTAACCATGGAATATAATGCAGAATTATTTTAACAACTTTTTTTTTTTCCTTTGAATCATTGTTATGTTCTTTTAATGTGGACATATCTTTTATATTTTAATTTATTATCTATTGCTACGATAGATTTTATCGGATGCTGGAAAAAATATTTGTCAATGACCCCCTTAGAATTATATACAGTTATTCTAGAGATTTTGCACAATAATTACCTCATTCAGTTTCGTGTATTTTTATTCCAGTGATCATTTTATTCTGATGTTTAGGACAGTCTTCTATCCAAATTTTGAAAAATTGCTTCTCAGACTTCAATCTGGGATGGAACATGAAAGTGCTTAAGTCCGTTAAATGCGATTAATCTATTCCATCTATCACAGGAAAAAATAGGGTCAACTTCAACGTTGAAAAGTAGATTGATACACCGTAACGTTTGTTCCCAACTTGGAAACACCAGCATTGCAATTTGAAGGTCTGTGTAATTTGTGATTTAAACTGAACACATTTCAAATACCGTACAAAAACTATGAGTAAACACTTGGTTTTTTAAGATGCCGATACTTCGTGTGATAAATAAAAGCCTTTAAACATAGGTTTTCCCTCGATGCCACTACAGTACATAGGTGAAAACCAAAACATTGTCAGAATGACCTGAGCTCTGATCTGTTGTAGTGTCTGATGTTGTACTTAGTAAATGTATGCATCATAAAACCTGTAGCCTGATAGCTATCACTGGAAGATGTCCAAATAAAAATACGACTGTAAGATTTGTTTTGGGCTTTCTTGTTTCCTCGTTTGGTTGGTTGGTTGGTTGTCCATAAGCTGTGTGCTGGCAGCAGTCCCCAGAGGATGCCACAGGTTCCCTCCGCCTCCGTGGCAGACTTGGTGCAGACTTGGTGCCGAGGGAGTTGGTTAAAATCCGAGGATTGTACAAATACCCACCCAGAATATCAACCGGGTGCCGTAGACCGCTGGGCGTATTTGAAAATATTTTGTTTGACGTAAGCCACTTCTGTTAGCATATTTTGTCACCAGCTACTAGCTGGTACTGAAATAAGAATTGAGATTTGTAGTTGGCTAAAATGTTTTCTTGTGTGCCATGACAGCTCTTGGGCGCCAGGCGGGCAGGGAGGGCTCACGGTCCTTGGGCATGTATCCATCTGCCAACGCCTGGCACTGTGTTCACCTCTGCTTCCTCATAAAGGATATTGAAATATAATACCTGGTAGTGCCCTCAGCTTACTAAATGCATTCTGTTTATCTTATTCTAAGTTTGTCAGAGAAACTCCTTCATGGTGTCTTAGTAAGTAATGAATGTTTGTTTTTCCCTGTGTGGCCAGGAATGGCTCCCCTCGTGATCCCTCGGGCAGCTAGGAAATGGAAGATCAACAAGGACTTTTAAATTTCCTTTCCTTTGTTTCTATATTAATTTATTATATTAATTAGTCCTATGTTTATATCTAATTATAAGATCATGCAATATTAACGGCAAGGTACACTTCTTTCTACAAACGTTCAGCGTATAGCGCTGTATACCAGTACGCTGGATGTCAAAACGTTACTCAGAAGAAACAGAAGGTGAAAACTGCAGAAGAGATCGGGATTCGCCGGCCTTGAAAGCAAGCAAGGTAACAAACATCGTGCTCCTAACCACCTACTCCTAACGGAGGCTACTCAGCACCGATTTTTCCTGGCCCAGAACCATCACTCGGAGCTATTTCAAACGCAAATCGCATTCCCAGTCCCTAAGGCTGTACCCAAGATGCCAGCCTTGCCGATGTGGCGATTGGCACTACTCCCCATCCCCACTATACTCACACCCCTGTCAGAATTAGAAGCTGGCGTGCAACCTGCCCGCCTAAAAAGCCCGACACACTGAGGAACCCTTTCGCCGGGTGCTGCGGGTCACTGAGGCGAGCAGCGCGGAGAACCGC
>VYZM01000059.1:89975-101658 GCA_013398915.1 Dromas ardeola | reverse complement strand
GGGGGGGGGGGGGCCCGCCATGGCAGCGGCGGCGCCGGCGGGCGAGCGGGGGCGCCTTCTCCCGCCGCCGCTGAGGGGGCGACGGCCGCCCCGTGAGGGGAAGGAGAAGGAACGGGGTAACCAGGCCGGGCGAGTAGTGCCAGGCTCGCCAGAGCATGCCTGTGCTTTTTTTGTGCATTCTGGGGCATTAAAATGTTGAGCCATTGGTGTTCCGACAGAGTTGGCCGGGTTGGACCCGACGGAGGGAGCGTGTCCCCTCAGTGTGAGGGCGCATCGCCTGTATGGGACAGACGAGCGGCTATAAAATCCCAGGGCAGCATGGGAAAATACTTCTTATTTGAGAGAAGTACTTATTTTTTTGCGACTTTCGGTCCTTAGGTGTAGGTCTCAGAGGTGCTAGCCAGTGATTAGGCAATTTTGAAGTTTAACAGGACTTCCCTGACCACTTAATCGTGGAGTGCATGCTCTTTTTGTTATGCAAGCATTGAATATGTTTGGCTGAACTGGGCACTAAAACAAAGATTATTCCTCCTTAATGCGGCTGCTGTATTTTTTTGCACATATTTTCCCACTTTTCCTGTAGTCACCAGAGTGTTGTGACATGTAACTGGTTTGCTTAGCTTTAAATAACAAAAACAACATGCATATGTTACTGATTTATAGGCCTGTATCTCTTCTATCACAAAAGCAGCTGCTGTTATAAGCTGCCATTTAGCCTTGTGCTGCACTGGTATTTATTAATTTGTTTTGTCGGTACCATAGTCTGAGCAGCCGAATGAACAAATAGGGTTTTTTTTAATCAGGAATAACGTTAGGCAGGTGAAGGGGAGGAAGGAGTGTAGGTGTAACTTGATACGAAAATGAGCAAACTCTCTTCTGTTTACTTGTAAGGCAGGGTTTGGAGAAAGCGAACTTTGGCAGGCTGGGTACATTTGCCAATGGAGGCTCCTGGAACTGCAGGGACCTTTTCTGAAGAATCAGTACTTCGATCACGTGCTTTTTCCTCCCTTTCTTGTCCGTGACCCGGTGCAGTTCACCTTCTTACATGGGAACACACTATGTGCTCCTGGGGCTGTTTGATGGTGATATTCCTGACTCACATAGAATAACAGCAAATAAAGAATTCAATTTAACAGCTGTGAATAGATAAGTATTTTTTATAAACCAGGAAATCAGCATAGTGTAGGAATGACACAGAAGTCAATTTATACTTCGATACACATGGAAAGAGCAAGGTTAAAACTAATTTCATTTAGCCATGTCTTTCATTTTCCCAGTAGATATTTGTGAAGCTCGGTTTGTCTCCCTTTGGTCGGATAGATGAAAACATTGTCGTCATACTGGTTTGGTGTTGTTTAGAAAAGGTCTTTGTGATTTTGGATATTGCGTGAAAAAATGGTATCGTGCTGAAGGCATCAGCAAAGAGGCATCATGAAAGCGGCTGAGGTTTCAATTAGTGTTTATCACCTGACATACACACTAGGTTGGTGTATGGTTGACCAGAAGGGTCAATCTCCATCCTTCGAGATACTGAAAATTTAACTGGAGAGGTCACTGAGCAACACAAGCTAACTTGCAGGATGCCCCTGCCGAAGTCCCTCTTACCCTAAATTATTTGGTTCTGATCCTCAGGGGTTAGAGTTGAGAAAGCTACTGTTAAGGTACAGTGCAGTTTGTAGGGACTTCTGTAGCCACCCGTGGCTGGCAGTGTATTTACTGGGGTTCTGGGGATGGAGACGCTCATGTGCTGAGGATCTGCTGGAGCTTCCAGGGCTTCCTCCAAATTAGAGAGGAAAAAAAGTCATTCGTGCCAAAAACAACAGTTGCAACACTGTTGCATGAAATGAGAAGGTATATGAGTCTCCAAGGTATCTGTGAGTATGCTAACACTTCATTAAACCCTTGACCAATGTTAATTTTTCAAGTAAGCAGCTGCAGCAGTTCTCACAGGTTTATTTAAACACAGTTGGTTTAAACTGACCATGAATATAGCTAGGGTAGGGGAATTAATTTAAGGGTTATGGCTACCAAAACAGAAAGATGCTGAAAGAACACTGTATGGCATGGTTGCTTGTGCAAGTAGGGACTGAATGATTCCGGGCTCTCTGGTATTGCTTTATCACAAATTAGAGGAGAGATGGCCTATAAGGAACTCAGTACTAGCATGTATTGGTGAATTTCAGGCTTTTTTTCTGACATTGCTGTCCTTCCTCCTGTCCTCTCCTTATATCCAAATACAGTCTTCAGTGTTGTCTTCATTGCCATCTGAGATATGGGCTATACGGTATAAAAAATACTGTGCAGCAAGGTTTAAGGAATATGGGGGCATGTCAGAAGTAATCTCAAACTGCAAATCCCTGAACAGAAGTGATTTCAATGTTGCTAAAACCAGTGTCTATTAATGCATAGTTGAGACATTAGGGAGGTATTTAGGGATGCAGCTTTGTTAAACCTTATCAGGACGAGAAGGGTACACTCCACATCAGTGAAGAAATTCCTGACTTACTGAGGTTGCCAGTTGTGTTATGTCCTTTTAAGGAATGCCGTTCCCATTAGCTTCTAGGGTGTTTCCTATATCTTCTAGGGGAAGGCATTTAAAGGTGTTGCTAATGCTTCAGCATATTAACTTCAGCATAGGAGAACTAGTTGGTTTGAACAGCGTAATTTACATTCAAACATTTATGCTTCAGAATGCTAGAGGTAATTCTGTTGTCTCTATTCTTCAAATACCTAAAAGAAAACTACAATTTATCTGCTTCCATTGGAAAGTAGTGCTTTTAGGAAGGGTGCTTTCTTCCTGAAACAGAGCTAAAGTACCTTACTGGGACTGAGCTCAGCTAAGCCAGCTGACTGCTTGCAAAGAAAGAAACCTGCCAGTAGTCTTTGAAGTTCTCCCTGGAACATGGGAAGATGTTGTTTGGAGGTTGCACTTCATTCCCGTGAAAAGAAAGGTAACTGTGCAGAGACTTTCTTGTGTGGCTGTGGCAAAAAGTTTTCTAAGTTCAGTATACTGTATTTGAATTCAGGGAAGCGATTATCTGAATTCTGGTAAATGAGATGCTTTCTCTGGTACTTGCTCATTTGAAAACTTCTAGAAGTCAGAGCTCTGCCTTTAGTGTATTTTATTCTCTTTTTTCAGTGTTAGGAGGTTTGAAGAGCCTGGCGACAGTCTGGCCCTTGTTTACCTTCCTGCATGCTGTGTTGTTCTGCAGACTTTAAACAGGAGCAGAACAAGCATGTCTGAGATTAATGAGTCTGCTCTCATTTTTTTTGTTTCACGAAGAGTAACGAAAGCACAAAAATACAGCCTGCTGAAAGGGTCAGATCTAAGAATAATCCCCAAAAGTCCTGGCATTCACTTCAGATTTTAGGTTGCACTTGACTTTTGGAAACTATCTTTTTATGCTAGTCTGGTATGATAATAGCTAAACTAACTGTTATCTTGTTTTTCTGTTGTAGTACAATAGGGTTTGGATCCCCGATAATGAAGAAGTTTGGCAGTCTGCAGAAATCACAAAAGACTACAAAGCTGGAGACCGTTTTCTGCACGTGCAGTTAGAAGATGGAACTGTAAGGAGAAAAGCCTTAATTTATTGTGGGGTTTGCTGAGATATGTAGAAACATAGGACTCACTGTTACAGGATCTAAATGACCTGTCCACATTTTCTTTTATGCTAACTCTGCAGTGACCAAAATTTTATCATAGCAAAGTTTGTACAGTAAACAGCTATTACCTAAGAATATGAAGAGTGCAATTCCACTATCTGTATAACATTAGTATAGAACACATACCTCAAAGATCACTTCACTTTTGAAACAAGGACTGAAACTCATCTTAAGTTGAAGTAAATCAAAAGTGCAAGGCAGGCATAGTTATTTCTCACAGAGCTAGCTGTTGCTTTTTTTTCCTGGAGTTGCTGCTTTATGTAAGATCTGTTAATTTTGCTATCTCAGTTCTTTACAGATTTAATATTTTGAAAACAGTATTTCTATATTTCTGCATTCCTGTTCTGTAAAGACAAGTATTAAATGTATGATTAAATGGATTTGTTGAAAGGAACAGAAATGAGTTTTAAACTTTGTGTAAAGAAAGCTGAAGGGTTGCAAGTTAAGTATAGTTTTAGAGCTGATTTAAGTTCTGACCAGGTGTTTACTTTCATTCAGTTGCAGCTGATACACCGTTTTAATTTGTAGTTGAAACATGCATGTGTTTAGAGAGCTAAACACATTTCCCATTTTTACAGATTTCAATACGAAATAATTGTAAATAAAGAGAACGTAGCTTTCTTTTTACTGAACAACAAAGAGCTCCATCTTACTTTCATGATCTGCAAGTCCCCTAAGTTCAGTGGGGTGTATGGAATTGATGAAATACAAGATCGGACAGGGCTCTGTCAACCCTGTAACTTCGTGTAAAGGTAGAAGATCAATTTGTGTTTATGCAAACATAATGCATTTTATGATATTTCAAGTCATTTTTGTTGACAGGAACTTAATTACCCTGTTGATCCAGCTGCTTTGCCACCCCTACGAAATCCTGACATACTTGTTGGTGAAAATGATCTCACTGCACTTAGTTATCTCCATGAACCAGCTGTTCTACACAATCTTAAAGTTCGTTTTGTGGAGTCTAAGCTTATCTACACCTATAGTGGTAAGCAAAGTAAAATGCAGGTTTTAAAAAAAAATTCTTAAAAAACCCATAATCTTGGGTTAGTTTGCAATACGATGTGAGTAATGTGTTCCTCAAGTGTATTTTAACTCATTCAAGTTAACTCATTTTTGTGTGAGTATAGACTTGTTAGTTGATCAGAATCTCCTACCTATTTTAGAAAATATTGCTATTTTGTATCAGTTTAATGGTTGTTGCCAAAAACTAGCATTTCATTGAACTAACCTATGTTTTGTTTTTGTTTTGTACACTTGGTTGCAGGAATAATTTTGGTTGCAATAAACCCCTATAAACAGTTGCCAATATATGGAGATGCTATTATCCATGCATATAGTGGGCAAAACATGGGGGACATGGATCCACATATATTTGCTGTGGCAGAAGAAGCATACAAGCAAATGGCAAGGTTCAGTATGTTGCTTAATGTCTGTAAATAACACACTCGAAGTCTAGTGGCAGTCAGTGTTAATTGTAATTTAATTTAACTGTGTTTGTGCCATTGGCTATTAAGAATACCTTTGAATGGTAACAGTAACTTAACTAGAGGAAGAGTAGTTCCCTAACCAGCTGAGGAATTTCTAGAACTCATAACTATTTTCATTCTTGATGAAGGGCTAACACTGGCTTCGCTGAGTGAATAGCAATGACATCAGCCTAGAGGTTGCAACTGAAGAGGAGTAAGAGAAGAACAGATGAAAGATGGAACTGATATGAGAGTTGACCACAGCTGTGTTTTCATACATTTGTTTCATATATATAATTCTTACGTTTATACACACGTTTCAGACATTTCTGATTTAAACTGTCTGATTGCTTGGTTTTAGAAATAACAAAAATCAGTCTATTATAGTCAGCGGAGAATCAGGAGCTGGAAAGACTGTGTCTGCAAGATACACTATGAGATACTTTGCCACTGTGAGTAAGTCAAGCAGCAATGCACATGTGGAGGATAAAGTATTGGCATCCAATCCAATAACCGAGGTAGGTTTCAGAGAGTATCTGTCAAGTCTGTACTCAGCAAGGCAAGAGTTTTGAGAGCTGCTGGCAACCTTTGTTTGAAATCTTTAGGGATGTTTTAGCTGCCTCAGTTAGATACCTAAATTAGAAGTTTAGCCTCTGAATGTTACTTATGGAAAGAGCTAGTCAGCTTCAGGAGCACCCAGGTTCTGCCTAATTTACCAGTGTCCCTTTGGAGGCACCAGTTTGCCTCCGGAGATTTATTTGGCCACAGCCTGTTAATTAGATGATGAGAAAACAATATTGAACAAGTTTTTTGTTTTTATTAATTGGAATAGAAACTGATTAAGGTTCCTTTTGGTGGCAAAACGTACTTTCTTTAATTCTCAGTTTATGTAGCGTTATACTATTTGACTTGAGGCTTATCTTCAAATTTGGGCCTCAAAGTTTAAATCTCACAGCTCAATTCTGGATTGATCCTTGACCACCTTTGATTTTAGGAACTTGTAGTTGAGTCATGTTTTGACAAAGTTACTCTTACAAAAGATGCAAGTAAAACAAATTCTAAAAGTTTGTAATTTTTGTAGGCTGTTGGCAATGCAAAAACCACACGGAATGATAATAGCAGTCGATTTGGAAAATACACTGAAATCAGTTTTGATCAGCATTACCAAATCATTGGAGCTAACATGAGAACATACCTGCTTGAGAAATCCAGAGTTGTCTTTCAGGTGGGTAAAATAAATTTAAAAACACTTAATGTCAGTGTGGCTAATAACGTACTGTCCTTTACTAGTTTCATATAGAAAATGTTGTGTGAAGTTCAGAATAGTATGTCTAATCAGCATTTGATTTATTTTTCAATAGGAGCTAGTCTTATTTATAATAGGACACTAATTTATTCCATATTCTTCCTTAAGTTAAGTGTAGGATGTATCTCAGGGATGATTCCCTGAGACAAGTGCAAGAGGTATTTGAGAAACCTGTGATTTTCAGTCACAATAGTAACACATGTCAATTGTACCTGGCAAGGAACAGCATATATAGGGCAGAGGGAGTCTCAGTAAAAAAATGACTGAAAATTTATAAGGCCGCGGCTTATTGCATGTGACTCATTACAGTGTCCGAGCATAATTGTCATAATCTACTAAAGAAAGCATTTAATTTTTTAAAACTATTTTTAAGAAGTTTTCCTTTTTAGTAGTATTGTAACTTTTTAAGTACTATGAAAAATACTTCTATATATCTGCTGCCTGAAGGATGGTTTGGAAATAGTTTTCCGAGTTGCCATGGGGCAGTGTTTCAGCTGGCACTCCTACACGGTTGTTCATTACAGTATTTGTCAGTTCTTGTTAGTAGGCGGTTGTTCAGGCTGAAAAAATTATTAGAGTAACAGCCTTGGGGAAATATCGGTAATGGAAATAAAGTGTACTTGAATTAATCACTTTCAAAGCTCTTGTTGAAGTCTATAAGATGTGCCATTTTAATATTGGGCAATTTCTTTGCCAAACAATGTTGCAGCAGAATTTAGCCTTCAAGTATCATTATCTCTTTGCAGTAGTGTTGCATATTGAATGTTTTTCTGTTTGATTGTTGTTTTGGGTTTTGTCTTTTTTTCTGTCTGTAATGGTATTCTTTGTTTTAATTTACAGTCAGAGAATGAGAGAAACTACCATATATTTTATCAGTTGTGTGCATCTGCTGTGCAACCTGAATTTAAGCATCTGAAATTGGGTAGGTCTCAAGAAAATAACCTACTCTTCGTTTTTGCATTGCAGTATTTTGAAGATTGGATTTTCAAATGCTAGGATGTTAAATGTTTTATAGCATAAATCTCACAGACTTAAAATGGGACTTGCATTTTTAAGTCACTTAGCTATTAATCCTGCTTGTATTGAACTTGGTAGCAAACCCCTAGTAACTTGAATCAAGCACCTAAGTGTCTTTGAAAATCTTATTCTAATATTTCTGTAGTGACAGATGCCTTAATGACAGTTTAGGGAGCTTGACTCATTTATCTCCAGAGAAGCTTTAATGCCAGCTGGGAGAAGCAGACCTTAGGTATATGTTTACTCAGTCTTCATTCCTGTTTGTTTGTTACATCAACTATTAAGATTGCTAGGAATTACGAATACTAATTCATCTCACCTTAACTGAGTTCGGCGCATAGATTTCCCTCAGAAAAAGAGGACCTCGAGTTCATTGCTGAAGAGCCGTCATCTGACAGCATCTTTAATTTTCTGGTGTTACTAGAGTCTTTAACAAGCAGCTGTCCCCAATCCCGAATTTTCCAGCATTACAAGTTTTGCTTCTTATCTATAGGAAGTGCAGAAGAATTTAACTACACAAGAATGGGTGGCAGCACAGTAATAGAAGGAGTTGATGACAGAGCAAATATGGTGGAGACTCAGAAGACGTTCGCCTTACTGGGTAAATTCTTGGGAATACCTACTGAATGGATGTAAAAATTTATTTTTTTCTGAAATGGGCAAAGGTGGAATGTTTTTGAAGTGTTCAAAATGCTAGTAGTAATTACCAATGTAATTGCCTTCGTAGCTTATACATTGCACTGTTGGTCTGTTTTTAAAGTACCAGGGAAGAGCAATTTTTGAAGTACTAGGCTGTTAGCAATTCGTGTTCATTATTAATGGTCAGAATCACTAAGGGCTGGAGTCTTCTTGGCCCTTAAGCTAATGTGCTGTGACAGAAGTGGAACTGAAAGCTTCTTTGCCCCTTTATGGTTTATGTGAAAGCCAAATCAGACTTGAACCCGCACCTGGGGAGATACAGGAATTTATGCCTAATCTCTCATCCGATCAGACAAGGAGGAAGTAGGCAGAACCAAGAATTTGCGTAGTAGTCTGCAGAGATGCTATACAATTCTTGGCTACACAACAAAGCAAGTAATCCAGCATTGTGCTATTTTAATTAATTGTACTGTTTCTGAGTATTTAAAATAATCAATAATTGTTTTTTCAGGTCTGAAGCGGGATTTTCAGTTGGATGTTTTTAAAATGCTGGCAGCAATCCTACACTTAGGCAATGTGGGAATAGCAGCTGTTGGAGATGACAGATCATCCATCAGCGTAAGGAAGTAGTTCATTCACATACTAGCGTTTTCTTTTATATTCTATGCCAAAAGTCCTTTAGCAATAGTTTTCTTCATATCTGGGGTTCAGAGCAGCATTAAATCTGTACACTACACTTGAGAGATTTCTCCATCTTCATCTATATAGAATCAGAGCGAGGGTTTATGCAAATCCTGTTTTCTGCCCAAGTTCAGAAAGTCTGAACAAAAGGCAAAATGTGGCTAAGATAACCCCATATCCAATTGTTCCACCGCTGTTGGGAAAGCCATTTGGGACTGTCTGCAGGATGCAGGATACAGGAAACGGAGTGTTGTCAAAGCTGCTCAGAATGTGTCCCAGCAGATTATGCAAGTCTATAAAGCAAGGACGCCTAAACATAGACTAAAGTAACTTTTTCTTTCAATGTCTTAATCCAAAGCATGTCATCCAGACTAAGTTTTTCTCTCCTATATCAGGAACTCTATCCAGTATTACTTGCTTTAGCTCTTGATATTTTGCCAGATGAAGAAGTGAACAGAGCCTCTTGTCTGTCTAAAAATATAAGTCATTGTTTGATGTCAGTGGTGCCAGGATTTCACTGTCTAGACAACAGTTGAAGTATAAATGTAATCTAATAATATTTATTTATTTTCATTGAAGCTGGAAGATAAACATCTCAATATATTCTGTGAACTTCTGGATTTAAACTGTGACAAAATGGCACAATGGCTTTGCCACCGAAAGATTATCACTACCTCAGAGACTGTAATAAAGCCAATGACAAGAACTCAGGCTGTTAATGCAAGGGATGCTCTGGCCAAGAAGATCTATTCTCATTTATTTGACTTCATTGTGGAAAGAATTAACCAAGCTTTGCAGTTCCCTGGCAAACAACATACTTTTATTGGTGTTTTGGACATTTATGGGTAAGAATGTCTCTGGAAACAAATATATAAACATTAGTATTTTTTGTGAATGAGGTTTAAAATTAACTTTTGATATGATACTTCTAGATTTAACTCTGGATTTTTTGGGCTCTGTTATGTCTGGTAATAGTAACAGCTAGGGAAGTTTTGAAATGCCTTAGCATCTTCATTAGTCTTATGGCTATTTAATTTTCTTAGAAATATTAGGATAGCTCCAAAATCTTTCAAGGATACTACCATTTATATTTAAAATTCAAGGGATTTTTTTTTCTCCGATACTGTTGCATCACCTTATTCTTTCTTCTTATTCGACCTGTGTTTCAGCTTTGAAACATTTGATGTGAACAGTTTTGAACAGTTTTGCATCAATTATGCTAATGAAAAACTGCAGCAGCAATTTAACCTGGTATGTTCTTTTATTTGTTATAGTTCTTTTTCTTACTTTGCTTCAATTTTGAAATTGTCAGTGATGGATAATAGCAAATATATTTGTATTTGAGTAATGGATATTTCTGGATAATGGCTATCCAGTAATAGATAAAAGTATTTTATTTTTATATATACACATACATACACACGTATATATAAAAATGAAAATGGATGAGTTTATTTTTTTACAAGACAGGCATATACTATACTACAAAATATATAAATATTTTGTTTCTATCTTATGTATACAATCACAAACATGCACACGTTGTATGTACTTGCTTCCTTAATTGTAACCTTACATTTTCATAATTTTCACATACCTAGCATGTCTTTAAACTTGAACAAGAAGAATATATGAAGGAAGATATCCCATGGACTTTAATAGACTTCTATGACAACCAGCCTGTCATTGACCTTATTGAAGCTAAAATGGGAATTTTAGAACTTCTGGATGAAGAGTGCTTGGTAATTTAAAAACTCTTGTCTTTATGAGCTCATAAAAAAAGCTTGTGGGTTAATTCATATAGAGCATTTTCCTCATAACAGGAACATTAATGTTTGCCCTGTATTTGGTACTTTTAATTGTAAGCCGCTTAAGTCTATGTTTGTCTTGTAAAATCGAGAACCTAAAACTAGATTCTTACCTAGAATCTAACCCAGCAACTAGATTTCTTCACTCTGAGGGTGGTGCAGGACTAGAAGAGGTAAAGCAGAGGTGCAGTGGGATCCCTGTCCTTCTATACTTTCTGGATTTGAGTTCAAACAGAGGCTTGATCTAGTGTTGGTGGTAGTCTTGCTCCGAGCAGGAACTTGAACTACTCCGTCTCCAGGAGTCTCTTCCGTTCAATATTTCTACAATTCAGTTATTCCACAAATGGCTAATTTGGTACAAAAAAACCAGTCTTCCTTTACTTTTTGGTAAGTTCTTGTTGAATGCACCAAACCTACATCTTTGCGTTTCTTCTTTAGTCTTACAATTTTTTTCTCTGTGCTCCTCTCCTGACTGTAGCAATTCTTGAATCTATATTTTTTTCTTCTACACATATGTAGTTCCCTTTGGCATCTGAGCCTATTGAAGTAGCCTTGTTAGTGAAGAACTGGGCGGGGAAAGATGAGAGCTCTTAAAATGAGAGACAAAAAGGTGCTTTGATGATGTTGGCAAATCATACTTCTTAGAATCCAAACCATGGAGCAATATGGGTGAAATTAGGGAATATTCCCTGATTCATTGGTTTATCTGTTATTCTGCTCATGAGCATTCTCAGGGATGGTTGCAGGTAGCATCCTCTCAGGACAAAATGATTTATGAGTCATCAGAGAATTAACTCTAACATTAATGTGACCTTCCTTCTTAAAATAATTTGCTACAGGGAGCCACTGGCTATTCTGAAAAGACAAAAGCTGGTTGTTATTAGGCCTCGTAACTCACTGAAGATGCATTATTCAGATGGGATTTATTGATAGTAAGCAGTTTTGCTGTTTTTAACAGTCCGGCAGAGTTTTGTTAAAGAGATTGTCCTTCTCGTTTTTACAGTTACCTCATGGAAGAGATGAAAACTGGCTTCAAAAGCTGTATAATAATTTTGTCAATAAAAACGCACTCTTTGAAAAGCCGAGGATGTCAAACA
>VYZM01000059.1:79738-89787 GCA_013398915.1 Dromas ardeola | reverse complement strand
GTGCCATTTAAACATACAAAGTATTTAAGATAATGAATTTGAGAGTATAAAAATAAATCATCAAGATAAAGAGGCAAAAAAGAATGCAATGTGTAAATAAAATAGTTAAGATTATAATCCATACACATTTTAGTCTCAGTTATTTACATTTCAAATGTAGTATTCCTTTTTTGGTATTTTGATTTGAAGTCGCAGAATAATGAAGAGAGGAGGAAATAAATTCCTAATGAAGGCAGAAGGAAATTGCAGTTGGTAGTGGATTCTGACAGTTTGCCCTGCTTCTAAATTTGCAGTATGCATGCATGCTTGCCGTAATGAAACTGGTAAAAGCAGAGTGTCAGCCATTGTGGTTAAGACTAATAAAGACCTCTTGGCCACCACAACTTAGACAGTAAAAATTATTGTTTTGCTAATTGTTCATGTATTGCTGAAAAGTTAATGACTTCACCCGTTTGCACAGGTAGAATATAAATGTGAAGGATTTCTGGAAAAAAACAGAGATACAGTACATGAAGTATTGATTGAAATCTTGAAAGAGAGCAAGGTTTGTGAAAAATCAGTAATTATTAATTTTCCGAATACCTGATTTTACTGGAATTCATTTAGATCTAATTTTAAAAGATTTTTTCTGATAAAAGATTTTTAATAGGTTGAATCAATTAGTTTAGTCTTAGTTTTTATTAATATTCTACAAATGTGTATTTTTAATGTCAAAATAACATACAAGAGGGAAAAACATAGTATTCAACTTTTTCATATATGTGCATATACTTTGCTAGCTAAGTTAGTATTTTTTGTTTTCCTAGTATCTCGCTTGGAACAGTATTTTGGAATCCTTGAAACTGAACAATTCACTTTTTCCTGTAGTCATTACATGTAGCTTTGATAGGTGGCTTATCATTAACAGCTGCCTTTGTTTATTCTTCAAAAGAGATTAAGAGAATGCCAGGGCAGGGAAAACAGCAGCTGTCTTATATGTGCCTGCCACTTCCCATCTGCTTGAAGGCCCTGTCCCTTTCAGGTCTACCGCCTTGAGACTAAGCATTAAGATGGATGGGGTTTGCATTTTATGTTACAGTAATAAATGTATTTATGTATATTTAAATGTTCTCACAGCTGCACAGTATTTTAACTGTGATTCTTTCACCACGCTTTTAGTTTCATCTGTGTGCAAATTTTTTTCAAGACAATCCGGTGTCCGTTTCACCTTTCAGTTCAACTATAAACATCAAATCTGCAAGACCTGTTCTCAAGTCACCTAACAAACAGCTCCGGATGACTGTTGGCAATAAGGTACTACAGAAACTTGCTGTTCTGTGATGCTCGTACTTTCAGGGAAGTGTACTGGGCAGTCTGAGACTATGGTGCTGTATTCTGTTACTATTCACGGTGGACTGTCCAGTTTTCGGTATAGCAAGAGCCAGCCACAGCGCAGTGCTCTGGGTCCGGGTATAGGTAGGTGTGTTTAATTTTATATATAGGAGACTGTTAGGTACAGCAGGACTGTTAAATTTCCTGCATTTAAGATATAAACCATAAGAAAATCTCCCAGTGTCCAGCCAAAACCTAACAAAGAATTAAAAAATTAAGATTTGATTTTTTCCTTAGCCGTAAATGTTTCATTAGCATAACTGTTATGTCTGATATTTTCTAGTTCCGGAGTTCTTTGTCTTTACTTATGGTGACACTCAATGCAACCACCCCTCATTATGTACGATGCATAAAGCCAAATGATGAGAAGTTGCCTTTTGAGTAAGTACGTTAGTGGTGTTGAGCTGTTACATTACCTTTAAAATTAAAAGAGTATTTTTCTATTTCACAATAGCTGCACGTCAGCAAGCTAAATTCTTATTGTTGAACAACTTCCCATATAGAACATATTTTTCCTTTCAAGTCAGCTGAAGTAGAAGAAAAATACTGTCTTCTTACAAAAATAGAATCATTCAGTAATAGTTATTGATACCTTAAAAATTCTTTATTATCCTAAAATTTTTCAAGTCAGATATTAGTGTCTGTGTATTTGCCATAACATTTTTAGGGGAAAGATTGTCCACCTTTGATTTAAGTTGATGGATATTTTGTTTAGGTGTGTTTGCTCTTGTACAGGTGTGGGTTGGCACCAATTCATATTTAAGGAATAAAAGCCATTTTCTTTGTGAACTTCCCTTTTGTCCACAGAAATATTTAGAGGAGCTTTAGAAGTCAGAAAGGTGTGAGCAGTATTGAACGTAGCCTTGGCTTTTTTCCCCACAATTTTTATCATTTTAATGTTAAAATAGAATCATATATTCCAGATAGTTTGCATAATTCCTATGTCTAGCTTGATAACCACTAACTGTAAGCAGGAGTTAACCTTGATGCAGCTATTGGTCTGGTTTTGTGGGCAGACATGTGGAATGTAGTTTGTTATACAGCTTTTAGCTGGAAGGTAGTGTAACGACAAATGAAATAAAAGCTTTTGTCATATCTGAGTAGGAAGGAAGAGGCAAACTTAGATTCTAAATTAATTTTTTTACATGTGTTAGCCCATTTTCTTGAAGCCAGGCAAAATCTGTCCATGCAAAACATGTTACAAATGGTACTGCTTCACTGTCACTGCAATGAGACCTCATTATTCCGTGTAATAGCAATGAGGGGGGAAATAATTGGATAATATAAAAACATGTCTGAATTAGACTACAAGAGCTTACCATAAGTTTATGAAAGAACAATATAGTCATCTGTCAGCCACAGGCAACTCTTAGCTAGTACTGGATCGACACTGTAGCGTGGTGCTCTGTGGGCACATCTGTGCTGGTCCAGAATTGGAAAGGGCCTTTCCATGCCTTATGTCGATCATCTTGAACCCGGATATTCATGAGTAAATCCTGGTTTATTCATAATCAGTGTGATAAAGAATACCTAGAGAGAGTTATTTCCCAATAGACTGCTGAGGGAATTTATTTCTGTGTATGTTTTGCTCTGAGAGGGGCACGATTCTTTGCCACTTGGTGATACGAACTTTCACAGTTAATATTGAAAAGAAACAGGACTTTCCATAAGAGAAAAATAAATATAGTCTTCCTTTTGTTTTGAGGCAGAAAAAGAAAACCCAGATACTTCCTATCATGTATCTATCATGTATTTAAAAAAAAAAAAAGTAAGACACCACATAAAAAGTAAGGAGCCCTGCATCCTATGATCAGAAATAGAAATCCAGCTAGTAGAATGGTTATAATTATTGTAGCATGCCAACCCCAGCAAAAATGTAAAATATAACTCTGCTTTTTTAGGTTTGATTCAAAAAGAGTGGCTCAGCAACTGCGAGCGTGTGGTGTTTTGGAAACTATTCGGATTAGTGCACAGAGCTACCCATCCAGGTAGGGATAGCAGTGAGCCTCCATATGTCAAAAAATACCTAGGTGTCTCTTAAATTAACTGCATTTGCTGACTTTTTATTTTCCAGGTGGACTTACATTGAGTTTTTCAGCCGTTACAGCATTCTTATGACACAGCAGGAACTCTCCATAAATGATAAGAAGCAGATTTGCAAGATTGTTTTGCAGCGGCTAATCCAGGTTAGTTTGTATGCGCTGACCCATTATGTATTACAGCATCTGTTATTAATAAAAGGTCGCTTTTGCCAAGAGTAGTATCTCACTCCTCGAATAGGAAAGATATTTACATTATTACTGTCTTTCCCGATTTAGTGTGTTGCACATAGGCTTGCGAGTCAATAACCTTGTGTTGTGACGCAGTCATGATGTGGCCATAGATGATTTTACCTCTCTGTGCTTAATATCTTCACTTGTAAAATGGAAGATATTCTACCTATATTTATAAATCCGTGAACAGTAAATTGTATACATTTGTAAAGTATTAGAGATTTATGCACACAAGAGGGCTTTTGATGGTGGAATGCAGCATATTGGAGAGCTGTTCTAAAAATGAGCCATTTTCCATATTGCTCCTATTTGTTAGACAAGTCTGTAGTGATGAGGCTGGTCCGATTCAAGTCGACGTGTCAGGACTGAGTTCAGACTTGGGGCTGTATAAGACCAAACACAGGCATACTTGCCACATAGCTCTGGCACAGGCCAAGGGCGAGAGCCTGAGCTTAAAAGCAGCTTCTCCCCTGAGTTTTTGCCTCCACAGCTCGCTGATTGAAGGCCAGACATTTGCACCAAAACGTATTGTTGAGCCCAAGGAACCAGACCTGTAGGAGGGGGTGAAGAGTTTGCTTTCAAGGCCTGGATGATAAGTCCAGATCCTCCCTTTAATTTGGGGTCACTAGGGTGCAATTTTTGGATGTAATTCTCTGATTCTTTCCTGCTAAGTGGATTTTTCCCCCATATACTCCTGTCTACAAAGAATGCAGAGAGGATATTCTTATTTTAGCAAGATCATGTCATTTCAGAAGAACTGGCCAGAAGTGACAGCTTATAAAAGGAAGAGAGTGTCTGGCCTACAGATATAAACTGAAAACTTCATACACGTATTGTTTTCTTTTCCAGGATCATAACCAGTATCAGTTTGGGAGAACAAAAATTTTCTTCAGAGCAGGACAGGTTGCTTACTTAGAAAAACTGCGATCAGATAAACTGAGACACGCATGCATCGTGATCCAAAAGAGTATTCGAGGCTGGCTGCAGCGGAAGAAATTCCTTCGTGTAAAACAAGCAGCTATTACAATACAGCAGTATTTCCGGGGGCAGCGGACTGTACGGTACTTTTGGCTGATAAATGAATTTGCTGTTAGGGCATGCCTGAAGGGATATAGGTCAAACTAATGCCCAACACTAATTTGGAAGCGTAATTTTTACAAAAGAGCAATTCAGATTGTATTTCCATTTCCTCTTGATTGCAATTATGAACTTGAAAATGTTGAAGATGTTCAGGTGATATGGAGAAAATACTTTAGCAGATTTCAAATGCTGTCTGCCAGGTTACTGAGAGGCCTGTCTACCTGTAAGCTCAGTCATTAGCTAATAACGCCCAGTTGTCAGCTTGGGCGTACTGCTTAGCTTCAGAGCCAGAGAAGAAAACAGGTAGCAGAAAGGAAAAGCAATTTACAAGGGTGAACAAATTGCTTGGAGGAATTATGCAGCAGAGAAACTGCACCAGTCATTCACAGAGTAGACTGAGAGGAAGATGTCTCTACGTAGGCTTTGAAATTTTCAGAAAGAGACCATCAGAACAATTGCTCGTGGAAGATTTCAAAGATTGTAGATAATTCCCTCTCTTTCACTTTGATTGAAGAAAAAGCTGTGTTTTAGACAGTGGATGCCTGTTTTCAGTATCTTTTTGTGTGTGTGCGTGATTTGGTTGACTGAGGGAACGGGCATGAGAAATGTAATGTGACCTAAGTAAACTTTATTGTCTTTTGAATTAAGGCAAGCTATAACTGCAAGAACACTGAAGCAAACATGGGCAGCTATAATTATTCAGAAATACTGTCGGGGTTACCTGGTCCGTAGACTTTGCCAGCTCATCCTTGTGGCTGCTGTAACAATTCAAGCTTATACAAGAGGATTTCTAGCAAGAAAAAAATACCGGAAGGTACAGCTTATCAAAAACTTTATTTCAGTAACTGTAAACAGCTATTGCTCTATAAGAAAGATGGAAGCAAGGGCAATGATCCGTAATACTTTACCTTTTGCATGTCTGGTTCTCATATCTTCCACTGTATTTTTATATTGTTACTATGAAAGTGCTGATACACAGTAACTTAGATGTAATCTCTGAGCTACCAAGAACTCTGTCTGGTTGATGCAGATCATTTAGTGTGATTACTACAGAAATGTGTCTGCAGTCCAGGTATTTTTCAGTATTTTGATACTTCTGTGAATGGCATTGTCATTATCAGTGTATGTAGATTCACAGAATGTTGTAATTGATGCTGATTGCGGCATAGATAATTACAGACAGATGTTAATATTTTACTTTAAAGATGCTTGAAGAACACAAGGCTGTGATCCTTCAGAAATATGCCCGTGCATGGCTTGCCAGACGCAGATTTCAGAATATTCGGCGGTTTGTATTGAATATCCAGCTTTCATACAGAGTTCAGCAGCTGCAGAAAAAGGTAGAAGAACAGGTGAGGACCACCGGTCAGTTTATTTGTACTGACTTTTTAATCATATCTGTTTTATTCAGAGCTCTCATGTTGACTTGAGGCTTACATGAATTACAATATCCATACTAGATAAGCCAGGAGATGATGTAAGGGATGTGGTCCTTTATAATAAGCCACTAGTATTCTTTCTACATCCAGGGCAGGAAGAATTATCCAGGGTTTCCTTTATATTTTTGGATTAGTTGTGCCAATGAGAAGAATCTGCAATGAACGTTTTTTTTTTTCTGTTTCTTAAGTAGTCCGTCCAGTCTCTGGATGGGATTACTTGTATTAGGATGAAGGATATGTGAGGTACTCAGTATACCTCAAGTGCAACATCCTTAGTAACTTTTGGGAATTCCATATTATGTATTTTGCAGCTTATTTTTGAGAGCCATACCAGCCAAATCATCTTTAGGATGGTAGCTTTAATCTAATTGATGGAAACAATCCTTGGTTGAAATAATCATCACTGATATGGGATGGTGAGCAGAAATAGGTCAGGTGCTTCCTTCAAAATTCTGTTAAACAGTTTCAGGTGTGCTTTTTTCCTGTTTTCTTTTAACTGTCTTGCTCATCGTAGAGTAGAGAAAATCATGGTTTGCTGGAACGATTGACTAATCTGGCTTCAACTCATATGAGCGACATGGATACGATTCAAAAACTCGAATTAGATCTTGAAAAGTTAACTGCTCAAAAGAGAGCGTATGAAGAGAAAGGGAAAAAATATAAAGAGGACAGTGAACAGGTAAATTTTCATTGCCAACTGAGTGCTTTTATTTTAGTTTAAATAATCTTTTCAGTTACTGGATTTATCAAATGCATGATTTGAGAGTTACTAAGTAATTTCACTTTTGGGGAAGGTGGCAGGGAAAGAAGGGAATCCATATATGCTTGTTAAAATGTAAGACCTTCTGCAACTTATTTCTTCCTTCTTTGTAATTTGTATATTATGCTTACTTTTTGTGTGTACAGAAAATCTTAAAACTTGAGAATCTGAATAAAGAATTACAAGAACAGAAAGAGACCTTAGAAATAAAGCTCCAAGAGAAAACTGAGGAAATGAAAGGTACAATAACTAAAAGGAGTTTTAAAGGAGTTATAGTGGGGGAAAGTTGTAAAGTCAGGCTTTCAGCAAAGGTATATGACTTTTGTTCTAATAAAAGTAATATAAATGCTGAATTTACAGTAAATTAAAAGTTGGTCCTAAGTTTCTCTTGCTTAGAGTGTGCAGTGCAAATGCTTTTAATTTAAGAATTAAATTAAATTTGTTCTTTCAGTAGCAAAAGCTCTCCTCCTGTTATGTTTCCTGTCTCATGCGTGTACATTCCTTCAAAGTGTCGCTTCATCCCTGGTTCCTTTAATATGCTGCTTTTACAAATCTAATTTCAAAGGACACAGGCGGCGCATGAGATCAAGTATACTTTAGATGAATAACACCGTGGTGTTTCAGAACATCTTTATTCTATAGCATTACTTGTAAAATTCACCGTGATAATTTTTGGTACTTGAGAGGGTAATTTCAGCCTTAAAATATGTGAAGTATTGCTTATTAAAACAAAACTTCTCATTGTGGTCACACTGTTTAAATAAATGCACACACTTGCCTAAAGGTCTTTGAAATATTGAAATATTTTTTGACAGAGAAAATGGATGACCTCACGAAGCAACTCTTTGATGATGTACAAAAAGAAGAAAATCAGAGAATGTATGGAATCTGAATTTTATTGCTTTGAAACAGCATTCCCTTTTTCTCTTTCCCTACCTTTCTTTCTCCTCCTGGAAGTGTATTATGCTCACATCACTTATGAATCTATCAGCGTTCTTGGACATTAATGCTAGTACTGAAGTATTTCATGTACAATTGAGGAAAAGCACATGCTTGTGGGTCAGTCACATGCAGGAAATCATATTGTAGACTTCATATTGTTCTTGCTTTTTCATTTTCCTGTCTTGCTATGTGTCTTTTTGAGAATTGAAAGGCAACCCTGATTATAATGGTTTCTTTGGACATATCCTCAGAACTCAGTCAGGGCTGGGAGAGCAGCTGGGCCATAGCATTCCATTCCTGTAAAGTAAATAGCCATTCCATAGCTATTCCTGTAAAGTAAGTATCAAAGGACACAATTGAAAGATTCAGCTTGAAGGAAAGGCAGTGTTTGTAAAGGACATCTGGCTAAAAATATAGGGGGAAAACTTCTTTTTTTTGTTACCTCTCCCTTCATTTACCCTTCATTTGCAGTATTAAAAATCCTATTATTTAGCAATAAAAGGTTGTTGCTTTGCAGCACGTTTTTCTCAGATCAAGCGTTTATTTCCTAGTAATGCTTTTTCAGTATAAGACAGAGAACTTTAGGTACCAGATAAATGCTGTTCTCTGAAGTGTGACGAGTGCAGTCAGTCACTGTTCCTGAGGGTTGGAAGCTGTGTGGTGTTTCAGCTCAGTCTGATTTCAGCTGCAAATAACTTTCAGACTATACTAAGAGGACTTCTTTGCTAGTTATTCTGTTTTGCCCGTTAGCTATATTAAGTTGGATGCCAGTCCATTCCAGCAGGGACTAGTAGAAAACGGAAAGCTTCTTGCAATGTTATACTGAGAAGGACACACGGCTTTCTGTTGCTATGTCCTTTTTCAGTGCTGACTGTGACCATAAATGTAGCAGAAGGCTGCCCAGGTAGGCTAACTCTCAAAGAGAGAATTAGCCTTTAAGTAGAAAGAACTCAGCCTTGAATTCAGTCCCAATATCTGAATTAGATGTAGGAAAATCCAGGGACATTCTCTTCCCATCTTCCCATTATTATCCATTTTGTAGATTGATTCTGAGGATGTAGGATAGCATTTTCAAGTAACTATTGTTCGTTTAAGTTTTCTTCAATGAAACATGTCCTTCAAATTAAAACAAAGCCAAAGCCCACTCTTTCAGTTATGAATGTAGGAAAATAACACCATCCTTTTGTCGTCTTGTTTAGGATACTTGAGAAAAATTTCCAAAATCAGAAGCAGGACTATGAAAAGGAGATTGAATTGCTCAAGGGAGAAATTAAGTTTCTGAAAGAAGAAAAAACTCAGCTACAACGTCAAATTCAGCAAGAAATTGTCATTCAGGATGGCTTGAAAATGGAAGTAGGACAACTTACAAAACAAGCCCAGGTAAAGTATGATGCCTTTCATTTTTGGAGTCTTCGCTAGATAAAGCAAGTAGAGAAGGTGGGTGGTTTATTTATAGATTACCTTCACTATTTTTTTATCTCGAGTGCATTTTTAGAAGAAGTTGTAGTTATAAGCTGTCTTTGATACATCACTATGTTGCATTATTTTAATGTAGTACAAAATGTAAGTTACTGCTCTCAGAAATAAGTGCCTGTTTTGAAGAATAATTGTGCGTGAATATTTATACATTTAAATGTGTGGATATTTTTTTTCCTTTTTCCAATAAAGTGTTAGTTTCTCAGGGGATTTTTCATAAATGTAGTTTATAAACTGAACCTGAAAACAGTACTTTTCTGTAAAGCCATATTTTTTTCCTCTCTGTCAGTTCCATGACACAAACACATAACTATTCTGATGCCTGAGAACCAGATGCTTTAAACACAACACATTTTAAGCCTTTTACCATATGAACTTCTTAACTATAATTATCTTTATGATTTAACTGATACTCAGCCCTTGTCATTCATTCCTTGTCTCAGTCTACAATTTTTGTCTGATTCAGAAAATACCTGAGTTGCAAAAGGAAATTGAACTGCTGCAGACACAAAAACTGGATGTTGAAAAGCAGGCCCAGTCACAGAAGCGAGAACTGAGGGGTAAGCTACATACTAGATAATTCAGAGAACTTACCAAGTACAGTGTGAACTAGGCCAGTTTAAATTGATTTCTTCCATGTTAGCTTTGACAAAAACTCAGTTCTCTTTCCCATCCCATAGTGATTTCATTCTATTCATACCTTTATTC
>VYZM01000059.1:55998-71103 GCA_013398915.1 Dromas ardeola | reverse complement strand
TAAACCAATTTTACTGTCTTATATTTGTGACCATTCAAACACCTACTGCTACCAATATGAGATTACAGAATAAAACCTCAGGAAAGGAGCAAAACAATGACATTCCCTTTTTTCACTTGCTTGTTTAAGCGAAGTTTTAACCTGAAATATAAATTTCTTATGAATTCTTTCAAATTGCAAACTCTTATTGTATCTTATTGCTAGGTTTTATAAACAGGTAGACTCAACTGAAATTGCATAGACACATAAGAATACAGTTTTCAGGATTAAAGCAAAGAGGTACCGTAAAGCCTTGGAATCACAGTAACTGTGTGCTGTCTGAACAACGATACTCCCTCTTGTGGTCATATCCATAAGATCTAAAGAGCACTGGAGAATTGAAAACATTAAACCTTAATTAATAACAGTCTTTTATATTGCAACAGTAGGGAAAGGTCTGATTACAGAATTTAGAGTTTTAATCTATATTTGTAAGGAACATTCAGGACTTCACACAAGTTGGGGTTCAGTCTAGACTTTTGAAGTCAGAACTTTCCGATTCCTTTGCAGCAATAAAATGTAATTTTTTTTTTTTTTTTGCCAACATAGTTTAAAAACTGCATTTTGTCTTTGTCCAGGGGCATTGGGGATGGAGTTTGCTTTCTGTTTAAGTGATCTAGGAATTGCTCCAAAGTTCACTGAAATCCATGCATGTCTTTCCTTTGTCTTTAGTAGACTTTAGGAACAGAGTAAACGTCAACATAACTGGAAAATTAAGTACGGGAAGCCCAGAACTGGAAGTATCCATTGGAGTTAGCTGTAACTTTGACTCATTCTGAGATGAGTCTCATTCTCATTCAGCCAGAGATGGAATGAGTTACTCTTATATATACATTACATTATAGTTATAATGTTATGTGATTTCTAACAATTATATTTGCAACTTACTTGTAGGAATTCATGAAGGGTAACACTCCACGTCAGAATAAGAACTGTTTGAAGCATTTTGATCTCTCAGAATACAGACAAATTCTTAGTGATTTGGCCATTCGTATCTATCACCAATTCATTATTGTAATGGAGAACAACATTCAGCCCATGATTGGTAAGACAGCGGCGACCCAAACAGATTTAAATGTAGCTTGCGAAGTGTATGAATAAAGCTTATACATGGAAGCAAAGGATGGGGCAGACTTCTTTCTCCTGTTGATTTATACATATGTGTAGCTGCATGTGTGCTTCTGCACATATAAATTCCACTGAATAGTATATCCCCACAGGGTTTGGAAAGACTTTTTCCTCACAACATTTCCTGGTGCGGGATAATGCTTTGAAACCCATCAACATTTCACAAAAACAAAAGGCTTTTTAAAATTTGTGTGCTCCAGAAGCCTTTGTCAGTATCTTATTTTTCTTGTATTGTTTAACTTTTAAAATATCCTGAAAGTAAGTTTTGTTCAATAATTAAGTTAACATAACTAAAAGGAGCCTTAGGAATGTTGGTCTTATCCATTATTTTCTGTTGTCTTTCAGTGCCAGGCATGCTGGAATATGAAAGTCTTCAGGGGATTTCTGGCTTGAAACCTACAGGGTTCCGCAAACGTTCTTCTAGTATAGATGATACAGATACCTACACAATGACCTCTATCCTGCAACAGCTCAGCTATTTTTATAGTACTATGTGCCAGAATGGCTTGGACTCTGAGCTTCTAAAGCAGGCAGTGAAGCAGCTTTTCTTTCTGATTGGAGCTATCACCCTCAATAGTCTCTTCCTCCGCAAGGACATGTGCTCTTGTAGAAAAGGAATGCAGATAAGGTAAAGCCAGTAAAGTTTCAACAAGCGGTTGCTTGAGAATGAATTTTTAACACTTTTGTGTAACAGCCTTTGTCGCTAAGTCACTGGATATTCTGTAACCGTTTTACTGCAAGTAGCTAATTGTTTTCTACTCTTTTTGAAAAAATAGATCTTTGCCTTTTGGGCTGAACTTTCTCAACGTAACATATTACAAATTGTTCTTTCCATGGAAACACTAATGGAGGAAAACACAAAGAAAATTACAGTCTGGAGTTTAAAGTCAAACATGTTTAGGATTCTTTCCATGCTAGTTCACTCATGATGCGATGAATAGTATTTTTAATTCTTTCTTACTATAGTAAACAGGTGCAGCATCCCCTAGCTGGCAGACAGGCAAAAGCTGACTTGCATTTTTCACACTCTGTGATGAGAAAGACACTGGGACAGAGCCTTTGAGGGTTTAGATCGGGTATCATCTGTCTTGTTACGAGCATCAAGAGAACATGCTCCTAACTGTTTTGCAGAAGATACGGTTCATTTGTTCTCCATTAGACAGTCTGCAGACTAAGGTGAAAGAAAATCGGTAAAATCTTGACCCATCTGGGAATATTACTAGAAGAAAGCTGATTTAACCTTTAGTTCATCAGTTACAAGCCTGGCCCTGCTTTGTACTGTGCAAAGACTGTTCTAATTTCCTGTATAAGCTCAGTTGTAAATGAATATTTTAAAGACATATAGTACTACAGTGTAATAGGCAATGCGTGTATATATTAGTAATTTTCTGTAAGCAACAGCTAAACTAATAACTTGCTTTCTATTATCCAAGCTTTAAGAAATAAAAAAGATTGAAATATACAAGGGATTAAACTTACAGATCCATAAGCTATTAATTGTTTGATTTTTATGATCTACAGGTATGGTTTTTAACTTAAAATGTATGAATTTGAACACTGCATTAGAGGAGCATTCCTTCTTTAGAAGTCTTTAATGTAACTTGCTTGCTAGGGGGAACCTGACATTTCTGTTGTCTGCTCATGGTTTAACCCAGATGTAATATCAGCTACTTGGAAGAATGGCTTAAGGACAAGAATCTTCAAAACAGCAATGCCAAAGAAACTTTGGAGCCTCTGTCTCAAGCAGCTTGGCTCCTTCAGGTCAAAAAGATTACAGATGATGATGCCAAGGAAATATGTGAACACTGCACATCTCTTTCTACTGTGCAGGTAATGAAACATCTATTTTCTTCTGGCAGAATTGCAGAATCTTAGCTATCTAAAATAATTTGTTGCAAAGAGCTATTGGCCTTTCATTTGATAAAAACAGCATTCTTCAGCATTCCACATCACCACTTGTTAAACTGAATTTTTTTTTAACTCCTTACTCCTAATTTTTAGCATTTTAACTGCTACCGCGGTGAATACTTGCCTGCTTTGTTCTATCCCATGTTTTTGTTCCACAATGTTTTTTCTTTACTTTGTCACAGGCTTTTTTTGTTGTTTCTCTTAATTGATTCAGCTTTTTCTTCATATCCTTGATCCTGCTGACACCTCTGAAAATGAGTCTTAGCAATCATTATATATGTAACAACTCATTAGGTGACCCGTCAAAATTCTCTCTTACTGTAAAATTCTCTACTGAAACTTCCATTAAATATCAATAAAGATGTCATATTAATGCTTTTTTCTTTCTCTCTTCTCACTTTTTGTGACATACTAAAGCAGTCTTTTATAATTTGAACAGATAGTTAAGATCCTCAACTCATATACTCCAATAGATGATTTTGAGAAAAGAGTGACTCCATCATTTGTTCGTAAAGTCCAGGTAAGAGCTACAACTATTACTTCTCATATTCAAGTTACATCGCATTATTACTAAGTTGCTCAGCTTCTAGACATTTGGAACTGATCAAAACAGGTCTCCTTAACGTCATGTGAAAGCAAGATTTGCAATGGGAAGAAAACCATGTGCAGTTTTTGCTTTGATTCTTAATACAATATTTTCTTACCCTTTCTGTTATAATTTCAGGCTATGCTAAACAATCGGGAGGATGTTCCACAGTTGATGCTCGATACCAAGTATCTCTTTCAAGTGACGTTTCCTTTCACCCCCTCTCCACATGCCTTGGAAATGATACAAGTCCCCAGCAGCTTCAAACTTGGCTTTCTCACAAGGGTTTAATAAAACCAATGCATTGGTATTTCCTCAGAGACTATATAAAGACAGGCAGACTTTCATGGTTCATTTCTCCAGCTGGTGGATAGTATGGCAGCTTGCAGGGAATTAAACTGTTAAAAAAACCTTGTTCTTGAGTCAAGACATAAAAAGTAGGAATAATTTCAGCTTGTGATTTCGTTCTCTCTTTTCTTACTGTTTTCCCTTCATTACAGTCCTACAATGATGACTTTATATCATCAGCTGGACACAAAGCTAACCATGCAGTTTTTTAGCCCAAACCTGACAAGAAAAGCATTTATCTGACAATTTTGCATTGGTGCCTTGTCAGCAGCAGTCAGAGGGGAAGACTGTGCCATGTGATGAATGTTACTACTTTACGATTTTCCTTGCCTTCACTTCCTGTAACAAGAGAATTTTTTCCAAGGTAATTCTGTTCATTGCCTTGCTATACTGGATCTGTTTTACAGTAGCTGTCACCCTTCTGCACTTCTTATACCTTTATTGCTTTCATAAAGTTCCTCCAGAAGACTGTAGTAGGAGGGAAGGGAAGGTCCTTCCACAATTGTTCAAAAAAAATCAATATAAATAGCTACATTGAAACTGGGGAACCGAGATCAGTTTAAGAGAATTGCTGTTACAAACCCACATTGTCTTTTTGTAGTGATGCTGGCTTGGCTCACTTGATTGCTTGTGTTGCAGTTCAGACCCATCAGAGAGCTCTTCAGCCAGGGGAAGGACTCGGGTGCTCTTCTTGAAGACAGATTTCGGTTTTGTTCTCTGCAGTGACAAGTCTGGGTTTTCATATGAATCAATATAGTAGAAAAGTCAGATAGAAAATTCACGTCATGATCCAGGTTGAATTACAAGCTTGTTTCTCTGAAAACCAGGAGTCGTCATCTCATTTGGGCCCATCTCTAGTGCAGTGTATTTCAGAACATGCACTGAGTGTGCACACATGTGCACATCTTTCTTGCTTTCTTTTGTGCTGTTTTCCCTCTTCCAGTCCAAACACTGAGTTGGAGTGAATGCAGCTACTGTGGGCTGATCTTACTGATAAACCAAGCTTAATTCCTTACATTCCATCTTTATTTCATTTCAAGTGCAGGATCCTTAGAAGCAGAAGTGGTCCCCTTTTTGCTTTGTTCAACCTTCTCCCTAGAGTCAGAATGCAACAAGCAATAACTTTATTTAGTACTGGACCCTGTCAGAGCAACTGGAGAAACAGCATTCACCTCACCACAATGATGACTGCTCTTTAGAAGTTCCTCAGTAAATAATGCTAGTTTTCTAGCTAGTCTATTAGACACAGTTATTAAAATTGAGTACTAAAGCTTTGAAATATTTAAGGGATTCTAACTAATTTAGTTAATTTAAATATTACAGGAAGGAACAATTGATTTGATTATTTTTTTTATTACATATGTTAATACTGCTTGTTTAATTTCATGGAACAATCTGTAAATATAAAGAAGGAATCATTCTTGCTGTTCAATGTTCTTGGTGTTTACTATGTACAGAGAAGTATTCACAGTGATATCCACAGAGATATATTCAAAATATATGAAGGAAAAATTTTGTGGTTTGTTCAATAACAATAAAAGCTGTACAAAATACCACAGACAAGTAGGTAGACTAGTATTTTAATCTGTTAAATAAAGTAGCTTTTAAATCAATTTTTAGTGCTTTGAGTGATGCAATAGTTAATGTTTTCAGTATGGGATCATTTGAAGGGAGTTACTTGGAATTGTGTGAACATGAGTGACTACTGTCAGTCTTGTATTGCACCAGAAACATTTATTTAATGGTCCAGTTGCTTTGCTGTAACATCAGGTACCTTCCTGTCAGAATGGTGTGCTGTCCTTGGCTCCTCATGAATTTCTGTAGATATTTTAATGCAAGCAGGTTTTGTTGCTGTAATTTGTATATAGCCTTTTTTTTATGGTGACTGGAGCTGGATGTCTGTTACCTGGGACGGCACAAGTAAAATCACAGTCCGCTCGTATGTCCGCATCCCATGGAAGTGTCAGAAGGCATGTCTATCTGTATGACAAAAATTGCTGATCAAGGAAAATTGTTCTGACAATTTGATGTTAGGTTACTCTGAGTGGTTTGTATGAAGTATGCCATTAACACTGTGTATGCAAACAACAAAATATATTTTTTAAACCAAAATTCAAAATTATCAGTGTCTACTTTACGCTTTCAGAAAGTTACCTTGCTTTTGCTGACATTAATGCCTTCAACCAGTGTGCAGGTACAAAATTCTGTTTGTTATCTGTAATTCTTCTAGATATAAGGAGCACTTTTGGTGAAAGCAGATATGTGAAAGAGGCATTACTGAGGTTAAGTTTCCAAGAATAATAGTAGAGGAGAAAGTTATTTCATTCAAATGGCAAAATGTCGAATGATGATCCTTACTGGCGAAGGAAAGCACTGAAATGGCTTATGGAGAGATGTGTAAGATGCTATTGGCATCTTTGGATGTGTTCAGACATGGGACTCGCAATTTCTGGAGGCAGGACTCAGCAGCATATGGGTCCCTTTCAGTCCTGTGTTCCTGTAATATTCTAATAGAAAAGCTTAGGACAGGTTACTTCTTCCCAAGCCTCTGCTGGACTGAGACCTAATTTTTTTTCTTTTTTTTTTTCCCCCGCTCATTTTGGCTCAGATCCTCTTAACTATCAAATGCAAACATCTAATGGCATGATTTCAGTGACTTCAGTAGAGTCTCAATAGCAGATGTGACCTTCAGCACTTTTTAAATTTTTCAGATGTGTTTTCATATTTTTCCCCTAAGTTTTTTTAAAAGAGTGCAAAAAAGCAGCAACTTTTAATCTTACTGATTTTTAAATTTATTGTCTTAAAACAGGTGAATAGTAAAAGTATATCCAAAGAAGAGCTAGTGTGGACACTAATCAATTTATTTGACTTTTAAATTTTGTTAAGAGTATGAGATAATATTAACAGTGTTATTTGTCAGATTGTCAACTTGATAGTTGGAAAAACCAGCATGTTTAAACTTTACCATTTGGAAACCATCTAAAAATTGCTGTTATGTGGAACAGGTAGGTAAGGTCTAGTTTGCCTAATGGTTTCTGTTCTTTATTCTATATTCTGAAAGAGGGCAGTTAAAATAAAGCCCTTAAACTATAATCATCAGTACACAAGTGACCTGAGGTGATACGAATGGAGAGGCTGAGCTTTAAATACCCTTTAAGTAGATTTAACAGGAAGGTTGCCTTTCTATGTTAGCAGTTGCACACGGCTTGTTTAGTCATCTTGAGAATCTCCAGGTTCTTGCTGTTTGAAAAGGTGAGTAATTTTGAATATTCGTCGACAAGATTCATTGTACAGAATTTCTCTGTAAGTAGCATATTTCTTAATGTTTCACTGTGCTACTGTTTTTAAACTTCTACTGTAACTCAAAAAACCTAGTAAGTTTAAAATTTCAGGCTACAGCGAAAGAAGCTGTAGTCTTTTTAGACCTTTTTGCTTTAAATAGTTTATATCTTTATAAAATAGTATACGAGTCCATCATTATCACACACAATCTCAGGTATAATACTGCTTTTTAATTATTCAAAAGTTTTGTTGGCTTCTCTTGTAGCAAAATTTTATATATGTCATAATCTCATCTCAAGTAAAATACTGATAGCAGGTATGATTCATCCTGTGTGTTACTCCAGTAAATTCTCACACTTTATCGAAGATTAATTCTGCCCAGAGTATTTATTCCAAGCCTAATAGATCCTTGCCTAAAGTCTCTGGATCTAGTAACGATATTTCATTCGACTAAGATGGTGGTTTTCCCTGTAATACCTTCATTTTACACTTTTTAGGATGTCGGGTAATGATAGGACTAGGGGGAATGAATTAAAACTAGAGATGGGTCCTTTCAGAATGGACGTTAGGAAGAAGTTCTTCACCGTGAGGGTGGTGAGACACTGGAACAGGTTGCCCAGAGAGGTGGTGGAAGCCCCATCCCTGGAATTTTTTAAGGCCAGGCTGGATGGGGCTCTGAGCAACCTGGTCTAGTGGGAGGTGTCCCTGCCCATGGCCAGGGGGTTGGAACTAGATGATCTTTAAGGTCCCTTCCAACCCTGATAATTCTGATTCTATGATTCTGAAGTAAGAGTTTTCCTCCCAAAGTCTAGTTGGCCTAGTGTCCTCAGGCTTCACACCAAGTATATAAATCTGTGATTATGACCCCTGAGTTGCCCTCAGTGGGAACCACTAATTCTAGGAACCTCGGAATAACAGGTTATTCACTTGTAAATGTCCAATTCTAAGGATCTAATAGAACTGAGCCTTGGTGCTGTAGCCACTTTAAAGCGATGAGCACTACTACTAGCACAGGGAAGCTCCCTGAAAGGATGGCAGCCTGTGGTCTCAGGCTCACTGTTTGCAAAAGAATGCATTAAAAACTTCAGGACATACTTGTTGCTTTTCATCAAATGGAATATAAACCTCCTTGACTGCATGTAGCTGATTGATTGAAAGCTCCACACAAATTTCGGATTAAGGCACTGTAGTTCCTTTCAGGACAGATTGCTTCCCACGTGTTTTGGGGATGAAGTTATGCACCTCCTGGAGACAACAGCAAAACTTTACTTGGATGTGGGCAGGATTTCTGAGCGTATCATCTCATTTTTCAAGTAGTTTGCTGAAATACTTAAGAATAAGCAGCAGAATGCAGGCAGGTGCATAGAATGAAGTTTGGTTTGGTTTTCGTATGATGTCCAGCCAAACAAATTCTAAAATTTGCATAGCTCATTGAATTTCTTTTCCTTCATTTAAATCTCTCTTACAAGAGCTTCTTCTAATTGTTAACCATAAACTCATTATTTATGTATGTCTAAATAATGTTAAAAGCCTTAATTTTAGAAGTGGTGAAAGATACCACTATCCCTATGAAAAATGTACAGAGAAAAATGACACTGCATTGTTATTCTTGTTTGTTTTTCTGACTCTCAAGCAGTTTTGAATTCTCTGTTGATGATAGTGCTTTGATCCTAGAGACGCTTGGCTTGAGAACAAAAGTGGGTTCATAATGACCCAGCTTTCAGTGTGCTTGAAACATCCATTTCTGCTCAAGCAGCACATTGTTCAAAATATTTTTGTAGCTGCTGACTGAATCCTAGGTCATCTTTTCAGCTTTAAAAATAATGCATAATACTGACTATTTAATAATGCAGTGGAAAAACAATAAATATTGATCAGTGCAGATTTCTCACAAATCCAGCTGTTGTTACGCATTTCTGATTACTGTCTGCTGACAGTAGTTAAGTAAAAACTAAAAGTAATTTCCTGCATGTAGTGAATCCATGTGCACAGTGCACATTATAATGATGTGCAATCAGTGCACATCATAACAAAATACATATTTTTGCCATGTAGTTTTCTTCATAAAAATTTAATCTGCAGAGCATGTTGACTGTCTTGCATATAGTGGCAGTTCATCAAGCTGGAGAGATTAATCACAGAGAGAGATTATCCAGCCTACAGATGTCTATATACAGTCTAAGCTGCATTAGCTAGTAGAGCAGTAGTGGGAAGCTTTGCGCTGGACTGGAATGCACTCTTTCCCTCTTCTTCTTCTCTTTCAGCTCTCGAACCACAAAGATGTGTGACCAGACCTTTTTAGCAATTGTATTTGGTCCATGTGACAAGTGCTTCAAAGAGAAGCCCCTTAGGGCTGTTTACATCAAATCAGAACAACTCAGCTACTGCTCGCTATGCGTGGAACTGGTACGTTATTGATTTTATCGGCCAGAATGTGGAAAGACTGCAAAAAACGAGGGTTGGATGTATAAGTGTTCTGTTATGTTGGGTTTTTCTGGATAGCAAATAAGGATTGCTAGGCCTATAGACTGCCAAACACGCACCTCTGCAGACACCTGGTGTTTCCAAGAGCCTGGAACAGAGGTGGCCCCGGGGTTCAAGAATACTTATAATGATTCTCGATAGGAAAATGGCCAGGAGCTTTCTCCCCTAGCTGTGCAAATGTTATGTGCCTGTCTAAACTCTGCTCTGAGGAATAGGTGTGCAAGTCTGTGATCTTGGCCGTTTCCCATTACCTTTAACAGAACTTAACAAAAAAAAAGGTGAAATCACTACAATAAGCTCATTCATCAGTGACTGGGGGATATGAAGTTCATCTGTTCTGTGTCATAAAACTGAAACACAAATGAAGAGCTGTTAGAACTCCTTTGTGGCCCACATTTCATACTGAGACTGTGTTGGTTTGTGCCCTGTGTGCGGTACTTGGGCGGGGGATCTGTGAGAGCTGGAAGTAGCTACAATGAGGATAAGGTGGGAAAAAGTTGCCCAGCAGTGGAGTGTCTTCTGTCGCTGTGTGTGTCCATTGCCACAGGTGGTAATGGGAGAGATTAGCTGCTAGCCTGACCAGCAGGTCCTGCCAGAATACCTGCATGAAGAAGGGATGATGCTTTCTAATCCAGCCATTACTGGTGAGGCGGTACCCCGCTCTCCTGATAGGGAGCACTGTTCTACAGAGGTTACGGTGGGGTTTTTTAGGTGAAATACAAAGCTAAGGTCATGAACCTATGTGGCTACTGAAGAGCTGGTCTCCAAAACCCCCTTTGTAAATATCGGGATTTTGTTGTCCTGATTATACTCCAGCTTGGGTAGTTTTATCTTCATCTTCCTGAGCCATTGTGTATTATCAGTTTCCTCCCCAGAATTGGTCTCTACCATTACTGAGTAGGGTCCAGTAGTTTGTTGTATTTGAGTGTCAGATGAAACGATCTCTGCAGGAAGGCTAAAAGGTTTAGCTGGCTGTGTTTACAAAACACTGTAAAACAGGCAGATGAGAGCACCGATTTGGTGATTGTAGGTGGTGCAGTGTGTACAGTTCACTGGCTGATGCAGCACATTCTCATGCATAACATTGTTTAGGAGGAAATTTAGATGTAATAACTGCAAGACAAAAGACAGTCCCTTCCCTGTTTATTTGCTTCTCCTGGCTTTGAAATCGCTGCTTTGTTCAGGTCCTTCTTGGCCAACAGCCTATAAATAGCCATTTGTCTGGCAAATTTTTGCATGACTTGATAAATGCATGCTGGAATTGCAGGAAGCTGGCTGTTTGTTATTTACAGTTCCTGCAACTTTCTCCTTATTATTCGCATTATGGAAGTTAGACTCCTACCAACTGAAACAGCTGCTGGGTGGAAACAGATTGAGACTTCAGGAGGAATTGCATTGGTACCTAACAGCCGTTAGGCTTCCTATTAGCACTGCAGTAGGATCTTCGGCTTTCTGGGACATCTGGCTTTAGCTTGCTTCTTCATATTTATTTTGTAAAAGATTTAAAACCAAATCTTTGAAACACAGAGCACTCTTTACGCTAGCACTGAAATGCATATGGGTAGGGAAATTGTATCCTTTACTTCTCCAAATTGATTTTTCAGAGCTGTGGGAATGCTTTAGCTTATATCAAAATGCACAATATATCCTTTCCGCACTCGTGCACATGTTTGTGGGTGCATGTGCATAACGTGGTGTGTAATTGGCTGATCTTTTTGCAACTTCCTCATTTGCACATGCAGTTCCTAATTTCAGTCCAGCAGGTGCACGTATGCATTTTCATCAGGCAGCCTTTGAGATTTCCCCAAAACCAACATGTGTTGAGGGATAACAGAATTAGAAATTGATGATTCCCAGTGTTGAGATCCGTCCTGCTTCAATTAGTTGCCTTTTAGACAAAACAATCTTTTCCCTCTGGGGTTTTGCCCGCTTTGGAGATTGGCGTTAACTAGTAGAAACTCAATCAGTGTTTGATGGTTTAGTCTCCCCACAGAAATATTAGTAAATTAGCTTTAAATTACAATTTAAGAAGAGATCAGCTGGTGAATTAATGGCAGTGAAAACTTATTTTAAAGACCTAACTTTTGAGATAGACAACAATTTGTGACATGCGGTTAGACCCTCCATTTTTCCCAGTGTCCTTTACCAACTTTCTTCCATGCATCCCCATCACCACAACCTGGTGTGTTTGCCGTGCGTGGAAGGTAGGTTTATGATTGCAGTAATGACTGGTTTTGCCACAATTGTTGGTGATTAGTGTTTCTGTAGCAGCTCCATAGAATAATGCGCTATAGAAAGCTGACTACTTTCAGAGTGGTTACCTCAAAAAAGCCTCAAAATAGATGATGCCAAGGGTCAGCTTGCCTTTGCTGCATTGGGAAGAGTCGGAGAAAAAAGCTATTTATAAGAAGCTGTCCTTGTTTTGGGCAACTTGGAAGCCCACAGCTGCTGAGGACATAGCAGCCGGTTTGAAAGTGGTCAGCTTTCTAGGGAATGCTGGTGGTTGGTATGAAGCCACAGCAACAAATGCTGTTGTGCCAGTCATTACTGCACAATTAATAGATCATAACATTACAGAGTTCAGTTACTTGTTACTGCTTTGCCATACGTTCCGCATACCGTAGCTCCTGTGCAGGATGTCTTCACAGCCTTTTGTCCCGTGCTGATGTGCTTTGAAAGCAGAGACCAGACTAAGAGGACCTAGACTTCATCCACTGCTGATGATTGAACTGCCATTTCAGATTAAACATGCCTTCGGCATAGTGCATTCTAAGACTCTGTTAACAAATTATTTACTACTTACGATTTTTTTAAAAGCAATTGCTAGTGCATTGTTACAAGTACATTGCCTTCAGTATGGTTAGATTTTATGAAAAGGGAGAAACAAAAAGCCTTGATTGTTTACTAAATTGTAACGTTTTTCTTTTTTAGTTGACTTGGTATTATGTTATCCTCTAAATTAATCCAACCCTGGTTCATTTTATTTAAAGCTCCCAAATGGCCTTACTCTAACCTGTGCTTTTTGCGTGTTTAGCTAACGACTACATGGGTAGTTAAGCTGCTTGGTCAAATGAGCTAAATACCTCTTTTTACTTAAACTAATGAGATACACACTATGTATCACACACTTCTAGAGCTCGCTCTATTCGGTAGAGGCTTCTCTTTCACCTCATTGCTCTGCTTATCCTTGTCATCTCAGGACTAGTGTCGTGTATCTGTCTGAACATGTATGGTTCCCAAAGACCTTCCCTGCTGTTTTTTGTAGACTTTTTAATCCCATTCCCCAAGGCAGTGAGACTGTTCGTATCAGTAAGGCAAGAAAGCCTGGGTTTTTCACTGTCAGAACTGTGCCAGCTATCTGACATACAGGCGTTATCTAAGCTGAATTCCTTAGAGCTTGATGGGTTCCTATCAAGGCAAAGGAATTCCCTATGTTTTCGTTGGATTTAACTTCTGGGCCCCTTCACACTTATCAGGTGTCAGAAATAGGGCATTTGTAATAGATTAAAATCCTTCAAAAATTAAGTTTCTTCTTCAAAATCTTGCCGTGCCACTGCCCCAGGACACAGCTGCGTCATTGAGTTTAATTTAAGTAGGTCTAATTTTTCAGACATGAAGATAACACACTAGAAGCTTCCTGTCACTTTCCCGCTAAAAGATGCTTTTTTGTTGTTCTTTTGGTATCACTTTAAAAATACGGAATTTTGATTTCCTTGGCGCTGTCAGTGTGCAGGAAGGCATTTCCAATGTGCTCTTTACCCTGAGGCGCATTGAAGGATGTTCCCATATCCAGCAGTATGTGGACTCCATAGATTATACTGCCTACTTTTGTGATACTGAATGTAACTGGACCGTTTCAGTTCAGAGTTCAAAGTATCAAGTTTAGGGTTGCCTGCATGGCCATCAGGCTGGTGGCGTTCGGTCACACCAGTTTCTGTGGACAATGAGAAGACTGGAAACTCATCCACTGTGCTTGACGCTCCAGGGAAGTAACCCAGCTCCTGCCTGCAGACCCGTTGACTAAGAGAATCCTCGAGCCCTCTGCCAGACCAGGACCTGAATCCAGCCTCCAGAGTGAAAGTGAAGAGCTCCACAGCTCTGCCCGTGCATCCTGGTCGGATGGTGACACTGCAGCTAAGCCCAGTGTGGGAATGGACTTACTTTTTCTCTGAGACACACACTGTGTCCAGGATGTGCCCCGAGTCTAAACAACAGCTGCAAACACGTATTTTCTTATCTCCCTTTCCAATCTTGGCACATCTCCACGTTGAACAATAGCCATTGGATGGTCTATTTTCTGGCTAAAGGGAGACAATGGGAGTCAATATGAGCAAAATTACTCTGGGTAGATCAAGGACGATTACTGTAATAAGAAGAGGACATTTTCAAGGAACTCCCCTTCCAGGGAACAAAAAGCCACAAGGCCATGTGTCACAGCTTTTTCTCTGGAAACATCATCAGCACACAGCATCTGCCCCTGAACAGGGCCTGCAGCGCCATGGAGCTGTGCCCTGGGCTCACACCAACACCAAAACGGAGGGTTCTTTGTTCCCTTTGGGGTTTTGGGAACTGGTCCCTTTCCAAGGGCTGGGAAGGGCACAGACACTAACAGGCTTACATGTGTGCAGGAGAAAAAGGAGGCTTGTTTGAGGGGAAAAAGAAAAGAAAAAAAAACTACCCTGATAACCCAAAATTTAAAAATGAGGAATTCAAGGCATAGCAGGGAGAATGGTTCACAGCCCTGCATCTGTCCTGCTGGCCCAGGAGCTGGGCCAGAGACCTTCTGTGTGACCGAGTCTCCTAGTCACGCAGGCGTAGAAGCGAATGATGGAGCTGAGCTGGGATGTCCTAAGCCTGGACAGGATCTGTCTTCCGAGCCTGGTATTTTCAAATGGTACTGGGCTGACTGATGACTTTTTTCTCCTTCCCCCACAGAGTGTGCAACTTCTGGTACAAGTTTGGGCACAATGCAGAAAACACCCCCTTGGCGTGTTATTTCTGGGGAAATGAAGCCTTTGGGCTGTGAAAATGGCTTGGGATGTACCTGCTGGTGGGAGCCCGCGGGCAGGAGGAGGGCAGGCGGTGAGGCTGGCGGCAGCGGCCGGGCCGGGGGCCGGCGGGGATGCTGAGCCTGCCGTGCCGCCTCGCACGGGCGGCTCTCGGGGGTGTTTTTCCGCAGGGAGCTCGGTCAGGTGCCGGAGGAGCATCCAGCCCGGCCCTGGACGTCAGCGCGGGAGGGGAGGGAGCCCGGGCCGGCTCCGGCGTCGTTGCTGCGGCAGCAGGAGCCTCGGCAGCATCCCCGGGAGCCAGGCGAGCAAACTCCTCCTCCC
>VYZM01000059.1:29756-55466 GCA_013398915.1 Dromas ardeola | reverse complement strand
CATCCCCCCGCATCGTCCCCGGCCGCAGGTGCTTCTGTCCCGGCTCGGGCTGGGCTCAGGCTTAGGCTTTGCGCCCTGCCTTTGGTGGAGGCTGGGATGGGAAAGGAGGGTGAAATACCCCCCTCAGCGGCTTCTGAGATTGACTTGCGTCGTTTTAGTGCACATCTTAGTGGCAGAAACAAAGATTAAACCCAGCCTTGCGGAAGTTGATGGGAATTTGCTTTAATGAGGCCAGGGTTTCACACAAGGTAGAAGGGCTTAAAAAAAGAACACTGTTTCCCAAAACAGCTCCTTCTCTCCCTCCTTTACCCAAGGAAACAACTTTCAGGGATCTAGTGCTGATTCAGAGGTGCTGCGTGAGTCAATGCTCGAGCTGTCAATGCGTAACTCACCATTATCAGCTGCAGTTTCAAGATCTGTCATTAACGTAACAGAATTGACATGAACAGATTTCAATCCTGCCCTCTCCCCACGCCCCACCACCCAGGAAAAAATAAGCTAACCTTATTTTTATGAAGCTTCTCAAATAGGTATTAATCTTGTCCTGAGATATAAGTTACTAATAAGGTAATAATAAGGTAATAATCCTGTCCTGAGATATAAAAATACTTTTATTTTTATTTTATTTTTATAATTACAATGATATAATATATTGTAGGTTGGGTTTTTTTTGAGAAAAACACGTAAATTATTGTATTCCCCTGAAATCATATAGCTCGCTTTATTAGAAATAATAGTGCGTCATTAAAACTTCTGTTTCATCTGTTTTGATGCCTTAAATGTTGAAAAGGAATCTGAGCCTGTATCCAGTGATTTAGCTCTTAGTGTTTTGTAAGACTGAGGGACTGGCAAACATGCTTAAATTTCAGGTGGGGGAGGGTTAAAAGATTTTTTTCTGGAGTAAATAGAGCATTTTCTTGTCTAAATTAGGCAATCATATGTTATATGAGTGTCCCATTAATAGGAATCATTAAACAAATGGACATGGCCTCATTACAGAAACATTACCATAGATCATCATATTCCTACAGTATAATTTCTGTATCAGAAGTAGTGGGGCTTCTGTTTCACAGACCTCTTAAGCATAGCCTTAAATCCATTTTCGCTCACAAAGCATTTTACCTATGATTGTAGTGACACCATAACTGTGCGTGTCATTGTTAATCATAGGATACTTATGTCTTTGTCATACGTAAAATCTGTAAACTTACCTTGGAAGGCTGTGTTTACATAGCCATGACATGATTTCTAAGACAAAAGTCTAATGCTTCTGTAGGACAATGTGCCCTCATGTTTTATTTAATCAATTCTGTATCAGAGCTTTTTTGTACTTAAATTATCCCCAAGAACTGTTTCTGCAGAGGTTGTAAGTTTCAGAATAAAGCCTCTTCTGTTTTTGGGGGTTTTAGTTTGTTTTTTTTTCTTTTGTAATCTAAAATTGTATCTTTTGCATTTTTTTCCTCTGATCATGACTTTCCCTCTATGGTTCCCAAAACAAACAGCTGGCTGAACTAGGATTGCCCTTATTTGTTCAACTGGTTTTGAACAGCAGCTATCAAAAATGTGGATAGAAAAAGGAAATACCAAACGTGCATTTGATTTGCAATCTTACAATTTTAAGGATTCCAATTCTATGGCTTAAAATTTTAAGGTGTAGATAAAACAGTTTGTTCTGTTCATGCAATCCATAAATTTTTAAGGCCAGAAGAGACCGTTAGGACTAACTGACTTCCAGCACAGAAAAGATCAAAAACCCAATAGTATCTGCATCAAGTCTACACCTCCTGTTCAGGCCAAACAATATGTTTTAGGGAAATAGCCTGTTTTATCTGGACCTTTGTGAAACTCAAGCTATTTATTGGCTTTAGCTGATCTACTTGCCTGACTGCATAATTTTCAACTATCTTGAAACAATATTGGAGAATACTTCAAAATAATAAATAATTATCTGACTCTTAAACCTGTGCTAGGCGGGTGTGGGATTATTACGGCTGTGGTCGGAGATAAGCGTCCTCAGAGAATCAGTAAGGCTAAACCAGGCAATTCCACAGAGTCTCGGCTGCGTTGACATAATGGAAACACTTTGCTCATTGTCTGTGAAACGTTTGTTTTTTCAGATATGTTCTGGACACAAGCATCTTTCCAGCTGCCATAATAACCTCCTGTCCTGTGTTTTCTTGTCATTTGATTGGGTCATTTAGCAGGTTTCCATGGGCAAAAGTAGGGGGAAATGTCTCTTTTCCTCAGTGGTTTGATATGGTACTTTCTCAGAAACTTGCTTTTGACCTCCTGTTAGAGATGGTATGGACAAATTGTCAGGAATGGTAGACAGTACTTGTCCCCTGGCTGGGTGAGACTGGTCAAGCAGAGATTTCAGGTGAGAACATTATTCTGGCACAGCCTGTGGGGCTGGTGGTTTTGAAAGACAACTCTTGAAAAGCTAATCCACTAGAAATTAGTCTCTGCCTTAGGCAGAGATTGCTCCCCTGACCCTGTGCCAGGGAATGATCTCAAAGTTAAGGATGCCTGCACTCTGGCTGAAACAGCCCTTCCAAGCCCATGAGCTTTCTTGCAGCTCTGGAAAAGCGACGAAGGGTGAAGCAGCAATGCAGCTCCAGAGCAATCACTGCCATGTGGGATGTGGGGCTCAGCCTCCAGCATGGCATTGAAAAGCTTAAGATTTCCTCCACCCGCTCATTAAAGCATGTGAGATTCTGCAGTTATTTCAAAAGGTTTGAGTCAGGCATTGCCCCCTTAGCTAACAGCAGCTGGATCATCTCAGATTTCAACACGGACAAACACACAACACAGGGAAGCGCTGGATCCTATTAGCACTTCTCTAGACAGAGTAATTTTTAATTCTGGTGCCAGAGTCTCCTGCCCCAGGACCCCTACTCTGCTGTGAGACTTGAAGCAACTCCCACCCTCCCTGTGTGAAGTGTGTCAGAGCTGCCACAGGGTGCCAAGGTACATCATGGCCCTGCTCAGCTTCAGGCTGGATGAACAATGCTGGAGCAGAGCAAATAGGTTTCCTCAGATGACTCTTTCTCCCAGACATGTGCAGGTGACCCCAGCATAAGGCATCAGGGTTACATGAGACACCTTTTAGTTGTGTCAGCTGCAGTGGGATGAATCTTATGTCAAAGTAAGTTTGCACAATTGGAAATGTAAATTCGTTGGATTTTAGCAATATCACCTGAAAGTATTGCTATTAAATGAGGTATGAAAGAACTAACTTCACCAGAGGATGCTACTTAGGAAAGTTGCTCGCCTGCCCTCTCTGTTTCTCTTTCCCATGAAAGAAAAAGCTGACCCACCCGTGAAGTCCTCCATGTCCATGGACACTGTTGAGAAGTTGGGTAGTGCACTCTTAGAGCAAATGCCAGTTTCCCTGCTCGCTCAGAGCTCTGTCCTGGCCCTCAGTGCTCCGCTGGCCACCGGAAGGGATGGCACAGCAGAGAAGTCTCCAGTGCCAGTGGCTAGTACCTGTATCACAGTGCACCACTGCTGCGGTGCCGAGAGCTGACTGAGGCTGGGAGTCTCACATCCAGCACAAGTGTTTTGCCATTGAAACTTCAGAGATTTGATGCTTACCCCCTTCTTTTGTATGATTTTTCCTCCAAGACCCAGTAGCGGTCTTCTCTTCTGCTGAGTACCTTGAGGCAGGTGTTAGGCTGGAGGCTTCAAGCCTCAGTCAGATTGAGGATTTCCCAAGAAGAGGGGGCAAGGGGGTAATCTATTTTCCAGTTATACTTGGGTGCGATGGTCTGCAAGAGCTTCAGCTGTTACAGCTATGGAATTCAAGCCCTGAGTGAACTCATCCTTATCTTTATCTGGCAAATATGTTCACACGCTACCCACCTTGGTTTTACCACCTGCCAGCTCTGAAGCAGAGTTTGTTGGCTTGCACCATAGACTCAGACTTCATAGATTAATTTCTCCAAGTGTCGTTACGCATAAACATAGAGATTTGCCAGGGCAGAGCTCTGATGCAGGGCTCTCTAACCATCAGCTGTTTGCAGTTCATCAGGTGGCAGAGCGTGTGGAGGCGCTGGGCCAGTTTGTGATGAAGACCAGGAGGACCTTGAAGGGCCACGGAAATAAAGTTCTCTGTATGGACTGGTGCAAAGACAAGAGAAGAATTGTGAGCTCTTCCCAGGTATGCTGCCGGGCAGATCTTTTGGCTGTGCTATGTGCCACTCTTTGCCCGTGACACCTGTGTATAGTGGAAATGTTTTCAAGATGCAGTTCATTGGCAATGTATTTGTTCGGGGAGCACAAATCCAAGCTTCTGATCATTGCTACGCTAACATAGCTGTTATAGCTAATACCCTAAATATTTCTTGTCCAGTCATATACAGATTTTTCCCATATTCCCTACTACAACAGAAAATAGAGAGAATTCATCTGAGGCCATTTTTATTTCCTTGTTCTTTACAGCTAAAGCATTTAGTAATGATTTCGGTTTATGTGTTCAGAGGAAATAATCAGGAAAAGGGAAGGGAAGAAATGTTGATTCTTCTAGAGATTTCTGTGCACAGAAATTTTTTCTGTAGTCTGTATGATTGACGCGACCTTGAAAGCCTCAAACATCCTCACAAAAGTACTGCATTTACTTGGGCATTTTGAGAAACAGTCCTAACACCTGCTCAAGACCAGTCTCATGAGTTGGAGGAGGTAATGAGATAATTACTTTCTAGATCCCCTGGTTACGTCCTGAGCCCAGTATGGCAGCGAGTGAGCTTGTTGCATCTCACAGCTGTTCATTGACCTATATGAAATCTGTCAGGGGTCTCACTTGAGGGATAAAAATAGGCAATCTGCATTGCAAGCCACCTTCAGTTACTGTGAGTTTTTACCATTCATGGTAATCTCAGCAAAGAGAATAATTTTAAATAATTAATGTCACATTTTTTAAAGTGGTTAAAATGCCAGTGCGTAGATCAGAAAGCTGAATGGGCAAGTTGTAACGCATTTTTTACTCTATTTTAAGAACTGTAATGAGTCCAGGTACAGCAACAATTGTTGCTCAATAATAAACATTTTGCTTTCACGATACAGGGTATTATGTGCATAAGGCAAAGTAGCTGGCGTGAGTGTAGCTGGCATACACAAAGTGATTGTGTTGCTCTCTGTGGAGTGTTCTTATGAAGGCTTTTTAGCAGATTGTATCAATGGATAGTTGAAGGTTGAGTAAGTGTAGTGAGAAGTAAAGGGAAAACCAGGAAAAGACAGGAAAGTGAAGATGAATAAACAGTGGAATGTCCATAAATAGTCCCCATGAATGCCGCCAGCTTGGTGAAGTGATTTGTAGTACAGGTCACCTCTTGTATTTGCAAGGTTCCGTACTGAGCCACTGACAGATACGACTTGGGAGAGGTGACCCGTTTGCAGGTGGTGATTACAGGCTGGGAGAGGTGGCTGAAAGGAGGCAAGTGAGGGCTCACTAGTGGCAGCTTCCTGAGGGAGGTGGTCCTGTCCATGGCGTGTGCTGCAAGTGACAAGAGTTCTCATAAACCCATTAAAAGGGAAGGGAAATAAATAAATAAATAAATAAATCTTCTGAGCCGATATCGGTCATCTCGGTAAGGAGGAGATATGCTTTTCTTCTGGTAAAAGACATAACTCACACTATTGAGGAGTGTCTCCTCGGTGCTTTGCCATGACCATTGTGCTGTTGTTAAAATGGAGACAAAAATGTCATGACATGGCAGACTGGGGGGATGGAAATGAGCAGCAGACTTTTCCCCAAATCTGGGAAGTAGGCTGACAGCCATGCCTCCGGAAGACCTCAGTGTCTCTCTCTGTGTGCTTTCATTTAGGATGGGAAGGTGATTGTGTGGGATTCCTTCACTACCAACAAGGTAAGCGAAACTTCAGCAAAAGTCAGATTTCTGTGCACATGGCAAATGACGGTGGGATAAGATGGAGGGCTGAGGGCTCACAGGTGTCACAAAAGGCAGCGGGATGATGGGATGACATGCAAACCTCCACCAGCACCTCAAACCAAGGGGCCCTCTCCCTTGACCTGTCTCTGAGCAAAGTCCCTGTCAGGGCACTGGGGTTTATCGTGGTCTCCAGCAGGATCCAGTGTCTTCACTGACAGGGAAGGCTCCCAGCTGGGGTCAAAGCCTAGCCAGCAAAACAGAGGCTCTCCCTGGGTAACCGCTGTGCCGGGTGCCATATGTGATCACCCGGGATCCTTCAGCCGTGGTGTTCACTGTGAAATGGTGCTGCTGCTCCTCCAAGCCCTGACAGGGCTGCCTCATGGCACCCTGCTTCACACAGCTGAGAAAAAACAGCTTGTTTAACTGACTTTTACATGTGCAGCAGTGGGGACCTTTCACAGCACTGAGTAACCCAAATAAAACATGCTGTGTGATCAGTTTGGGGTTCATGAATAAGGTGGGAAGTGTCAGGGAGGGGCTAGCCATCCTCCTGCTGCTCTGCTGGGTTCTGCAGTAAGGGTTGTCTCAGCCCTTTGAGTTACAGATTTTGAGTTATGGCTGGGGGAAACACCTATATCTTTCACTGACCCTAAGGATGTCCTACAGAAATACTGAACTTACTACTCTACACTGTTTTCCTTGCACCGATTAGAGAAACAGTGACATCCCAGTTTAAAGAGCTGCTGTGTTTCAGGAACATGCAGTGACGATGCCGTGTACCTGGGTGATGGCGTGTGCGTATGCCCCATCTGGATGTGCCATTGCTTGTGGGTAAGTTCCCAGTTTCCACAGCTGCTTACACAGAGAAGCTTCGTTTGTTGTGGTGACCCGGTGCCTTCAGGTGCTCACAGCTAGAAGTTTGCATGCCTTGATTGCGGGTAGAAGGACTACATTCAGTGCCTCTGATTCTGTTCCCATAATGGCTCGTACGCATTATCTCCACTGACTTCAGTGGAATAACATTTGTTGTGTAAGCATGGAAAATAATCCTCTTTCAGCATTTATATCATGGGTTAGGAATTCTACATGCATGCAAGTTCCCTATTCCAGTTTAGTTGTGTGTGTTGGATATATCTTCTAAGGGAGAGTGGTTTTAACTCTGTTCTTACTTTGCACTCTTTCTTCTATGATGTACAGAAGGTTAGTCATTAATGATTACCAGCACATGAACAGAACTTGCTAAGTGGGGTGGGGAGAAGTAACCCCATCCTTGATAATCTTCTCCAAGTTTTCTGAGGGCTCAGGTTTGAAAAAATTGAGTTTATCCATATAGATAAATAAAGAGATGAGATGCTGGCAAAACATCTTTTAAAAAGGGACTGGGTGGATCAGACAGACAAAGCAAGCTTGGGGCGAGAGAGAGGAACAAAGAGAGACTTTACTGTGTGGCTTGCAAATCTACAAAGCAGCAGACTGAGACAGACAGGCAGACTCCAGAAATGTGTGTGGAGAGGGGGTCCAGAAAACTGTATGTTTTTGACTAAAACTCAAAAAATGACAAGAAAGCTCTGTCTTCACATTTGTAAGAGAGACAGGGAGGACATATATGCATTGCACTATCTAATTCTGTAGTTCTGTTGTGCTGCCGGGTACGTCCTGTGCACGTAATATAAGACACAGAACCAGCACCTGGTGGTGTGACAGGATCCCAGGGACCAGGACAGGGCTGACCTCCCAGGGCTCTAGAAAAGGGTCAGACACGAGTCAGACCCTTTAGAAAAGACACAGCTTAACTGATGCAACTGGTGTCCAGGAGGGACACACCAGCTACAGAAGTCAGTGCTTTTGTTGCCTTTTTTCCAAACTGTTCTAAAAGCCCTGTCTTCACACCCACTGCTTGCTATACCATCTCTTCCGTAGGAGTTGGGTCGAATTTATTAAGGTAGATAAATAATGATGCTTAAATACTGATCCTCTCAATGACAGATGTCAACAGAAATGTGGCAGCTTGACTGTATGTGAAACATTAACCCTGAGGTGACTGCTATGTCACCTCCCAGTTTATACTTTCGTGAGGTTTCATTCAGTGCCATTTATAAACTCGATGAGGGTAAAAAATACTGAGGCGCAGCTGTTCAAGTTCTGTAAAGTAGCCAGGCTGGTGAGGCAGCTGGGGCTTCCCTGTACGGGGAGATCCCGGGCAGCACAATACAGGGAAGTCGGTACTTGTAAGGGTTGGCAGCGCAGCACTGACAGGTGGTTTCCTTCTTATCACCACTCGCCTTTTGTCGTTGCAGTTTTAACCAGTTCTCCTCTCTCTGTTATTGCTATTATTACTCTCTTTAGTGGCCTGGACAACAAGTGTTCTGTGTACCCTCTGACATTTGACAAAAATGAAAATATGGCTGCAAAGAAGAAATCGGTTGCAATGCACACAAACTACTTGTCTGCCTGCAGCTTCACTAACTCAGACATGCAGGTAAATGCATTCCCAACCCGCTACTCGCCCTCCAGCGACACCTAACATGAGCTACACCCTGCTGGTAACCTTCCTTGCCACCTGGGCTGCCCAGGGCCATGTCCTGCCCCACGCCGGGGCTGCTGGAAAACCCTCGCTGTGGGCAATGGAGGTGCTGCAAAAGCTGCTGTAAGGAAATGCATGTCACAGCCCGTGGCCAGGCTGTCCTGCCTGCACCTTGCAAAGGCCTGTCGCTTCTGCATAGGGAGCTCGCCGGTACCTGTGTGTCCTCTGCTCACGGGGTCTCTGCTGGCTTGTGCTTTGAGGAGCTCAAACTAATACAAATAGTTAAAAACCCAGTTTGGCTGGGACTAGGTTGCCAGCCAACAGAGACTGTGTTGTTTGCCTGCTTTGTCCCAGATGTCCAGCCAACTTTGCTTTCGCTTTCATTTTTAGTATTTTTCGTTTGTCCCAAGTGGGATATTTGAGCTTGAGGATGGTCCCACAGGGCCAGCCTTGTTGTCTGTAAATGCAGTGGTGTGTTCCCTCGAGGGAAAGGAGTGATGCTGTCCCCATCTCACAGCCGGGGGCTTGGAGCGCAGTGGGTGACGATGGCAAAGCCAGGAACTAAATGCAGATCTTCTGAGACCAGGCCAGCTTTCCTCTATAGTGAATATCTCAAAGATCTCTTTCTCCAGGAACACGAAAGATGATGAAAGGAGCCAGGATAATCCCCTTGTCCTCTGTGGTTTTTTAATTTGATTGAAGCTCTGCTCAGTGCAGCTCTGCAGCAAAGTAAGTGGCAGAAGCGAGCATTCTCATTGCTTTCTGTGTCAGCAGAGCTGCTGGAAAGGCAATACCTTGTCCAGATATTTGTAGCTCTTCTGAAGGAAATATCAGCTCTCATTGCTTCTATTTCAGGACATGAGATGCCCCAAGAATATGTTGTTGTTTGTCGCTCTGTGGTTTCTGTAATGACTCCGAGGTGCTAATTTAAGTCCATTGCCATGGAAACAAGTGGTGGAGGTACCCAGAGCTCGGGCTTGCTCAGCCCTGACCTCACTGTGCAGGAGCCCTGCGTAATTAGAGCAGTCTAAATTAAGTGGCATGTTTTTGATGAGAGAGAAAACCAGTACTGTCTTTTCTTTTCCATACGTATATGCATTGTGATTAAATCCTATGAAAGGAAAAATAGTTACTTATTTTTCGTAATAAAAAAAGAAAGAAAACTTAGGTTTTTTTTCTCCATATTAAATACAGCAAACTGCATTGATATTGAAAGTAATGTATTATTATTGTTAAATAACACCACAGCGGATTTAGATGCTTTATGTTCAGTAATTCAGAGCTTTTTCTGAAGGCTTTAAAAAGACATTTTCTTGTGATGATAGGCTTGTAAGTGATCATTTGTAGCACTACATGTTATTGAAACAAATAGAAGCAAGTGGGTTGGTCAGGCTTCTGTTAGGACACTGTTATGTAGGGGAGAATCCCAGATTTCTTATCTTCTTCCTTTTACATAATAGCTTCAAAATTAAAATTATTCGGTAACTGAGGGTGCACAGAGCAAGAAGCACGCTGCGCAGGAGCTTTCCCAGCCGTGTGCGGAGCAGCTCTGCTCTCCCGGCTGGCCTCACCGAGGGATGTGGCACCTGTCCTGGAGCAGCCCGGGTGCATGGCGGAGGTGTCCCCCAGCCCGGTGCCCCCGCAGCACCCAGCACCCACTGCGCGGTGCTGTGAATGCGGCTGCTCTGCCTTGGCCGCTCGCTTAAAATACAGCTTGGTTTTCCCTCAGAGGAATGAAAGACAGGGTGGGAGTTTAGGAGTTGGTGTGCCCATGGGCATCTGGCAGCGCCATGGAAAGAGAGGAGATGTGGGGGTGGTTCATCGTTGATTAAAGCCACTCTCAGGCCCTGTGGGTGCTGAAAGAGGGGGTCCCATCCTTGCTGCTCATCATGTTCCCACCCTGGGCCAAGCCACGCGCTGAGCTGCAGGGCCGGGTGACCCACGCACCTCCTTCTCAGTGCCCCACATCAGTCTTGCCAGAAAGAGCCTCCCCCACCTCACTACGCAGAGAGCCGGAGAGCCTCACTTCCTAAATTAGGTATCTGCAGCTCCGCGGTGTGATAATGCTCCCCACGTGACAACGCTCCCTGTGTATTAATAGCAACAGTTAATTGGGATCTCAAGTGTTTTGCATAGGGCAGGCAGCCATAGTGCAGCAGGGCTGAGAAGCAGGATGAGGCCTGTGGCCGTGGCGGAGGAGGCAGAGGTGCAAGTGCCCCTGGCGAGCAGGGGTTGTGTCCCTGGTGTCCCCTGCCCTCTGCAAGTGCTGTCTCTTGCCACCAGGCGCCAGGCGAGGATCCCCATCCAGCGATGCTGGAGCCCCTCGTGCAGTGAGCCAGAGTCTTTTGCTCAACCAGAGCAAAGATTGTTAATTTCCTTCTGGTCTGGGATTTTTCGAGTTGGTTTGGTTTGGTTTGGTTTTCGATAGCAATACCCTGAGGCTGAGTCCATAACATTTATGAGGTATTTAAAAGACAGGTAGACATAGTGCTTAGAGATATGGTTTAGTGGTGGTTTTTGTCAGAGTTAGGTTGATGGTTGGATTAGATGATCTGAAAGGTTCCTTCCAGCCTAGGCAATTCTGTGATTCTATGATTTCTCTTTAAGCATTAGCTGGAGCTCTGGGTTGCCAACAGACCCTTCCCTTACGCTTTTAGCTTCTCCTGTTCCCCTCATGTCTTTCTTACGCGTTATTACAAGAGCAAATCCTCAGAGCTGAAAGTCATCATTCCTCAGCCAAGTACAAATATTCCACAGAACAAGAAGTTCATTGATCTAAGCTCAAAAACTGGCCAGAAAGACAAGTCAGGACTTTCTTCTGCTATTATCATCTCAGAGTATTAGTGTCTCTCTACGGGAGGTTTCGGAACAGTCTGTTCTGCCGCTTTGCAGACCTCTGTTTATGGGAGGAGTTTTTGAAGCATCTGTCAAACATGTTCAGTGTTTAACCTTTATGCAACTCTAAATGGTTTCATGATTGTGCGATCATTGTCTTCTTGAAGAGTATTTTCTTTTTAACTTCTAACTACCCACTGGGATCCCCCGAATTTTCTCACTGGCCTTGAGAAAAACCTGTGTACAAGACTGAGAGCCCTCCTGAGTTCACCTATGCCTCCTTCCACGCCTGTGCACAGGGACCCTTTCAACCTACAGAATTTGTGACTGCATAACAGCTTTGGGTGCCAAGGGGAAATTTTGAACAATTGAGCAGCATCAGGATTTAGCCACAATAACAAGCGCTGATCACATGTGCTTTCTGCAAGCACTGTAGCAGATGAGGAAAGCTGTGAGCTATGTTCGGTCAGTGTATGTTCAAGCCCTTTCACACACAAGTGGTTTTGGACAAGTGAGAGGTGATGGACTTACCAAACAACTGTCTAGACAGGCTTACTTCCCTTTCAGAAAATCCATGTCTTAAGCCCAATTAATTGGGTCTAACCTGGCTATTTCAAGCAGAAAAAAATTTAGAAAGTTAAACAGGTATACTTAACTCCAACAGTTTTTCTCTTTACCCGGGTTGAATTCCAGCAGCCTAAATATGGATAGGGCTAAATACAGGGGCAGACAGGAATACCAGTCTGGCTCTACCTTCTTTTTGGAGGATGTGGAAATGCCAGCAGATCCTTATTGCCATCAGGTCTCCAAACCCCACTGCACAAAACCGATCATTATTGAAACATGGTGCGGGTATAGCTGTGTCAATACAGGTCTCCTTTCCACTCTAACTTCTTTCCTTAAAAGTGAAAAACATAAACTGTGCGTAGATTCACGTTGGCTTTATGGCTTCGATTTATTGTATAACATTTCATTAAATTAAAGCTGTCCTCGGTGTATGTATAGGGTGTCAGTTGTATCTCTGTGAACTTGAAGATCATCTGCTGATTTCTGTATCATGACTCTTCTTACCAAATCCTGTAGATCCTGACAGCAAGTGGAGATGGAACTTGTGCTCTGTGGGATGTTGAGAGCGGGCAGCTTCTACAGAGTTTCCATGGTCATGGAGCTGATGTCCTGTGCCTGGACCTGGCCCCTTCTGAAACGGGAAATACATTTGTCTCTGGGGTAAGCAGGAGTTTCCTATCATAATACAAAATTAATGAATGTGGAAGGGAAAAGGCAGCAAAGCAGGAGGCTCATGATCATATTGAGAGAGTGCTGGAGTATGTGTTGGAAGCCCTAGTGCAATCCACTCATTGCAAGCACATTTTCCAAGCTGGAGCAAATTAAGCTTCTGACTGTGGGGTCAAACCCACCCAGCCAGTCTGACTGCAGTTCTGCTTACTTAGCAAATTCCACCCCACACCAAAGCAATCCAGCCCGAGATCAAAACAAAGCCTCTCCCGGGAAGGGAAAGGCTCAGAGTTAGAGCAGCGGGTTCGTACCACAGCAGAGGTGTGAGCCCCTGTGGAGAGGAGCTTGTCACAGCAGATGACTTCCCACATTTGGCTCCTTTCTCCTGCCCAGCTCTCTGGAGCCAGATGGGGTGTGCCAGGCGCCTGCTCTGGGCATCGAAGTGGGGCTGCAAATAACGTGCGTGCCTCTGTGTCCCTCAACCGCTCCACAGAAGCCAAGGGGTAGCTTGGGCGCTGGCTAAACTCTCCTACAAGTTGGAGCAGGGAGATGAGGTGTGGCCACATCTTCAGCTGTTGCTGTGTCCCCTCTGCCTTCCAGTGGTACTAGAGGCATTTAAAGCCCCTTCGTCAGTCGAACACTGCCCGCTCCCTGTCCTGGCCCAGAGGAACACACAAACCTTGCTGGGAGTACCCAGGGTATCTTCCAAATATTGTCCTGCTGCTTGAGGGATCACTGTTCCCAGGCAGCCAAGCCATTGGCACACAGCCTGGCAGTGAGGCAGGCAAGGCATAAAGATGTCTGGGATTGAGCTCAGCTCCTTTTTGAGGTGGTCCTGGTCTTTCCCACATCTGAAATTGAGTGTGCAGGTGGGAGCTGGGAGGAGCTGAGAGATGACCTCTCTTACTGGAGGCAGGTTGCTACCAGTAACTCTGCTGAAGGTACCTGGTTTTGGAGCCCCACCAGTGCTGGCCCAGGGCTGGTCTTGTGCTTGTTGATGGAAATGGCCCTTGTGCCAAAGCGTGCCAGCCATGGATTAGGAGATTCCACTTGTTGTGCTCGGAGTCATGGTCCCATCCCTACACAATAAACCTGGACCTCCTCAGTTACGGCTTTATTGTCAAGTTTGGCTGGCCCACCAGGAGCAGAGCCCAGCACACTGGCCCAGTTTGCCTGCTGCTAGCACAGCTGCTCTGAAGCGTGACTGAAAGCTAATTCCATCCGAGTGCATTACTCCTCCCGGGCTTTCCTGTCACTGAGCTTGCTTCCCAGAAAGGATAGATTCGTTCTCCCTGGGAACAGCTCAGCTTATTATAGGGCAAAGAATCGCAAGCAGCTATGGTACTGCTAGGGGAATATGTCGTACTTGTGTCGATATAGCAGCTCGGGCATGTCCATGCTTACAGGGACTCGCTTAATTCATCACATGCAAAATACCGCTTCAGTCAAGATCTGTCTGATACTGTGTCAATGCAGGTATAGCCAAAACAGTGCAACCTGAAGGTATGGTGGCACAGGGAGACTCCCTGTGTATTGGTGCCTGTGTAATACAGTAACCTCAAGCTGGAATAAGCAATGCCAATCAGCGTGTAGACTGGGTGCTTCTACATTTAGTAGCTTCACTGAACATCCCAGCGCTCCTGGGTGAGCTCAGGGCTGCGTCCCGGGCTGCTGTGCTCCGTGCCTTCTGAGCGCTGCGCCTCGGGGCGAGTGGGATAGTACTCAGGGGGCCCATCTCTCAGCAGGTGGTTGCTGGTTTCTCCTTCAAAACCTTAGGAGTCAAAGCACCAGCTTGTCAGATTGGTCTTGCCCCCAAACTCCCAGAGAGGTCAGTAAGAACAGTGCACATGGAAGCAATACGAAGGGCTGGGCTTGGGCCGTGGTGGGGCTTGAGAGGGAAATATGCTGAGTCCAAAATGTTCTTGACCCTGTTTGGCTTCCTCTGTGCAGAAACCACAAGTTGGTACAAAGAAATATTACCTCTTTTAAATAATGACATCTTTAGTAAAAAAAATAGGATTTCATTTTAACAAGAGAATTAAAAAAAAAAAAAAAGAGAGAGAAAGATGTGAATTGTGAAAAGACTGTTTAATTTAATTAGCAATCATATTTGCGTGAAAATAAATAACATGTGTGGCATGATCTGCTGGGCAGGACGTGCTAGCTCGGCAGAAGCAGCATCCGCCTGGCCCGCCCTCTGCTTCTCAGGCAGCCTCAGAGAGGCTGAGCCCCCCGGAGCAGAGCCTGCCTACGGCCTGCCCCTCAGCAGGGGCGTATTTATCCCAATCTCCCTTCACTCCTAAAAGAAAAGTCTGTATTCTTTTTCTTGTCACCGCAATTGCGACAGCAGCGAGACATCGCAGCTGAGAGCATGGCCCTGCAGGTACGAGGTGGTTCCTGCCCCGAGGACGATGCAGCCTACAGGGGCTGAGCCCCTTGCCCAGAGCATTCGGGGTGCTGAGCACCTCGCAGTCTCCAACGAGTTTTTCAAAGCACAGCTCGGAAGGGCAGGTTAGAGCTTGGCAATGAGAGGAAATGCTGTTATGCTTCTTTTCTCATCCCAGCCACGCCATTGAGCGTGTGGGTGCAGGGGTTAACTCTGGTAGGAGGCAGCACAAGAGACCCTACGGACGCACTTACTTCATTTTCTATTTCAGTGTATGAAAAGAATTAGTTATAAAACTTTAAATGCTGGGTATTAATTTTTTATATTGAGTCTGTTAAGTGTTAAGGGAGTGAGTCAGTTACGCAGTGCTGTGGCATGGTGGGACTGCAGACACCAGTACGGTGGCAGCAGGGGCAGAGCAGGGCTGTGAGTGCCGGTGAGTACGGGACCGCCTGCCCAAACACCCCCGGCCTGTTTGCACCCCACCGTGCCAGTCTGCGGCACCACTGAGGCTCCAGCCCTAACTGCAACTGCACCAGGTGTGGGGGTACCAGAACAGCCAGTTCTGGGGCTGCTTTGCGGGTTATATCCCCTCAGAACTGTGATGTTCAGAACCTTGGAACGTAGCTGGGCTTGATGACGTGTATGAGGCATGTGAGGGGTGAGTGTCACCATTTCCACAGTGAATTTTTTTGTCTTATTAGGGATGTGACAAGAAAGCCATGGTTTGGGATATGCGGTCTGGTCAGTGCATCCAGTCATTTGAGACCCACGATTCAGATATCAACAGTGTCAGGTCAGTATGTTTCTGGCAGAGGACACATTTGCGATGTTGAGCAATGTGCTGGTTCTATTTTTGAAGTCTGACCTCATCCAAGTAATGTAATGTGTTCTGGTCTTTTTTTACTTATGCACAGATATTACCCAAGTGGAGATGCTTTTGCCTCTGGTTCAGACGATGCCACGGTATGTTAATTCCGCAACTTAATTTAGGGAAGTTCTGTTACTTCCCAAGTCATATTTTCCAGAAAGACTAGGTCACATCCACAGAGGACTTTAAGTGGCTAAACTGGGCCCGTGACACCAAAGTTACAGAAATAATAATGGTATAATATAATATATATTAAATACTATATATAATGCTATAGGGAAAATCTAGAAACACAGAATCACAGAATGGTTCTGGTTGGAAGGGACCTTAAAGATCATCTAGTTCCATCCCCCGCCCTGGGCAGGGACACCTCCCACTAGACCAGGCTGCTCAAAGCCCCATCCAGCCTGGCCTTGAACACCTCTAAGGATGGGGCATCCACAGCTTCTCTGGGCAACCTGGGCCAGTGCCTCACCACCCTCACAGTAAAGCATTTCTTCCTGATACCCAATCTAAATCTGCCCTCTTTCAGTTTAAGGCCGTTACCCTGTGCCCTATCATTACACTCCCTGATAACGAGTCCCTCCCCATCCTTCCTGTGGGCCCCCTTTAGGTACTGGAAGGCTGCTATAAGGTCTCCTTGGAGCCTTCTCTTCTCCAGGCTGAACAACCCCAACTCTCTCAGCCTGTGACCTACAAAGCCTCACACTTTGTAGGTCATCTCTGCAAACTTTTCTACATGAGGTACTGTCCAAATATTCATTTCAGACTTTCCATGTTTTGAAGTGTCATGATCAAAATTAGTTGTCTTACTGGAAGAGATTGGGCTTCATATACTTGTTGGTTACAACATGGGAGGAACCAGATGAAATGCTGCACCTTGTGTCCAAAGGAGCAGCACAGCACGGAGGCATGAAGGGAGCCCGCACATGGGTGTGCATGTCCTGGCAAGCGGAGGAGCGGTGGGCTGAGCGGGGAGCTGGGCAGCCCTGGTCAGCTGGCCTCCACAGCCCCAGGGTGACCTTGGCCACGTGCATGTCCTCCCTGTCACCCTGACTCAGTGCCAACGCTCTTCACTGCCGTGAGTCACCGCATCCAGATCATCCTAGATGATACAATAGCTCTTACTTTATCTATGAGCAAGCTGCTAGGAGGGGCACAGTATCTATTGACAGGCAATCTTGGTCAACACATTGTATGAAAAATTCCACTTACCTCCTGGTGCCTTTGGGCCCCTGAGTGATGCTGGTGGCTCTTGCTGCAGCTGCTGGGTCCCCGTGGAGGACCAGGCTCTGCCTGTACCACAGCCGTGCAGGGACTGAGCTGGCAGTTAAGTGTAACTCAAGAGCAGACGTTTGGGAGGCACCTGGCACCTTGTTTCTCCTGTTTATTCAAACATCACACTGAGTTGCGTGAGGGTGAAGGCTCTTTCTAAAGTCCTCTGCCCTCAGACCGTATTTTGAGTCTGCTCTGATACTAGCTAAATTCAATAGAAACATCCCCTTTGTCTTCACTGGATGTGGAGACCTTCCAGGGCTCTTCTGGCGAGAGCGTACACTGCTTTTACGTCTTAAAAGCTGTGATTATAAATTAATACCTCTAGCTCTGTGGTGAGTCCAGTGCCTCTCCGCACATTCAGATGCGATATTGTGAGCACCTGAGGTGCTGAGGGAGTGAGATGGAGAAATTGTCCATCATTAAATTCCAATGAGAGCACTCGCTTTTTATGCCCAGTACCACAGGCTCTGGGCTGCGGTGCTTACTAATTTATTTGACGGGGTTTTTCCTCTCTTAACTATTCCTGATACCCCCAACTTCAGCAGGAGAATGGGAAATTCCATCTCTGTACTTTTGACTGAGGTTTTTGGCAGTTTCCATTTACTTCATTCTTCAAATGAAGGGGTTGGTATTTTCAGCGTTAGGGACCGATACACTGACTGGTATCCTTGACCTGATTTATATACTTAGGGATTTCAAGGAGCAGATAATCCCGACTGTCTGGAGGGAAGCCATAAAAGCGTGCTCACATGGCAGCGCTGTCACCTGCGGTGACCCCGACTCCCTGTCAGGACAGTCTGATGGGATTATTCATCAGTGTGGAGCCCTGGGAGTCCTGGACTTCACACACCTGGCAGCTCCCCACCGCCCTGCGAATGAAACAGCCTCTCCTTTATGTGCAGGCTTGAATACCAGCCATTTTTCATTAGTAAAGTCTTAATATTAGCAAACCCATCTGGCCAGTGATTGCTTAAACTTGACTTACTGAGGAAGGTTTTCAGTTCAAATAGTTTCAAAAGTGCATTTGGATTTCAGGGCTAAGAGACTGCCTTTCCTCACGGCAATGAAGCCTGGTCTGTCTATACATCATTTCCATGTTAAACAAGCCTAAGTTCACTGGCAAATGATAAAAACAGGAAGTGCAGGTTGCAGAGGTGACTGGGGATTTTCCATGAGAAATGAAAACCAAAGATCTGTATAAAAATGTATTATTTCACTTGAATTATTTTCACGTAAGCTTTTCAGACAGAGAGGCCTCTCGGAAGGGCAGGGGCTGTTTGTTGTCCTGCCTCACTGAGAGCAAGGACTACCACCTAGGCTTCCTCATGACAAGGGACCGTCTGAGCACCGTGCCCTGCGGTCCATGTTCTCAAAGATGACCAGAGCTTTAATCCGCTGTCACCCAGACTCCAGCTGAGGCTAAACAGTTGTCTTTAGAGACTGTCTCCCCATGCACCTCCCCAGCAGCAGGGTGCCCTAATGCGTAGGAAGCCAGAGTTGGGAAGCAAGAGGGTGAGGGGACCTTCAGTGGGTAGCCAGGGTCCAAAGCCCACCACTCATCTCTTTATAGCAGGACAGGCAGGAGGCTTAGAGAAGGTTTGGAAAAGCAAGTTCTTCACTCAATTTATACAAAATGACTTTGTGTTGCCAAGATCCCTGTTAGGCTCCAAAGGAGTCCCAGGTACAGGAGGCAGAAACAGAAGAAGTAAAGAAGCCGAGCAGCCTCTTCCCGTGATGCCAGTTAGGCTGCAATCCTTCCCACTCCCATTTTTTTCAATGAAAGGTAGTAGCCGTTGACTCCAGCCTTTACTGAGACACGTGTGTTGGTTTTGTTTTAATCCTAGTGTCGTTTGTATGACCTTCGTGCAGACAGAGAAGTCGCAATTTATTCCAAAGAGAGCATCATTTTTGGAGCATCCAGTGTGGACTTCTCTCTCAGCGGTGAGACCTGGACTTTGGAGGTTAATCTTAGTGTCGGGATTTGAGGGGAACTGTAAAATTTTGCCAGTTTAATTTTATAAAGCACTTGTTATTAAAAGTTATTGAAAATAATACTAACTACCAAAAGAAACATTTAATGCATGGAAGCCTTTTTTTTGCCTCTGTAAAAATAATTACTCTTTAAATAACCTAGCTGGCTATTGCTTCGTTGCAGCAATGAAAAGTATTTTCCTGGCCCTGTTGAAGGCAGGAAATATTTTGCCATTAACTACAGCTGGGCTAGAATTTCACAATAATGATGAAAAACATTTCAAAGGAAACATGAAATGTAACTAGAGTATTAAGCGCACTTACATAAATAGTTTATAAAAGGATAATAAATGATTAATAGATAGGAAAAGTATGTTAGAGGAGCATGAAGACAGAGACGTTACCATTTCTCACTACAGATCTGGAGACATTTGCTTGAGTCTTCTCTCTCCTGCCCCAGAACAAATGCAGAGCTCCTCAAGTCACCCTGCGGGGGATGAGAGGGTGGTGAACTGCCCTCCTCTCGGGACAAAGGTCTCTGTCGTGGTCACAAGCACGACAGCTTGTCCCGCTGGGGACAATAAATCACTTACCAAATTGCCCATTCAACAATTTGTATTCAACTTCTTGCCTAAAGTCTGAGCAAAATATTATTTATCCTGCGTTCGCTGATGAAGTGCTCTCCAGTCTGTTGTGATCTGCAGTCATAGAATCATAGAATGTGTTGGGTTGAAAGGGACCTCTAAAGGTCATCTAGTCCAATCCCCCTGCAGTAAGCAGGGACATCTTTAACTAGATCAGATGGGTCATCCCCCATCTCTAATGACTGAACAGATTCTATATAATTTAACTCAATTTGAACTATATTTTTAACTAATACATTTTAATAGGTTCAGCGTTTCAGCAGTGGGGCAGGGGTGTCTGAGAGGAGCACAGCTAGCCCGGGGGCAGCAGTGGTCAGGGCTGGCTGTGTGCAGAGGGTGGCACGGGAAAGCTGGGTTGTGGCTCGCTGGGCGAGGAATGTCCCGCAGAAGGCCCTTCCTGCAGTCAAGACGCGTTCCCCCCTCAAAACCTCACTTTGCAAAACCTCGTTCTCTTTGCAGGTCGCCTGCTGTTTGCAGGCTATAATGATTACACCATAAATGTCTGGGATGTGCTGAAAGGCTCCCGTGTATCCATTCTGTTTGGACATGAAAATCGTGTCAGCACCTTGCGGGTCTCTCCCGACGGGACGGCGTTCTGCTCGGGCTCCTGGGACCACACTCTCCGAGTAAGTGCTGGGAGCACCTGCCTCGGGTGCTTCTTTCCTTGTTTGTTTGATTGTTTAAAAAAAGGGGGCAAAAGGGAAGGGCTGTTACAGGAAAATTGACCCTAGAGGGATGAACAAGGATATAAAACCGCAGTGTAGAACATGAACAGAAAATTAAAATAAAAAAAATCCCCAGAAAGTGCTAGCTGAACTGTTAATGTTAAGGGAATTTTGAACTTTGGGGTTAAATAGTATCATTGCTGCTGATACGCTGTACCACTAATCTGACTGCCTTGCCAAATTTTAATTAAACCTTTGATAGAATAGTCAATGTCACAAATGATTGTTCAACTCTCTCTCTCCAGATCTGGGCTTGACCTGAGATCCTGTACGCAGAATCAAACGAAGACTGATACCCTGGACTACAACAACTGCATAAAAAAAGCCACCCCTCAAAATCAAATATTTGCTACACTACAGAAGAGTGACACTGAGTCCACAGATTAACACAGCTAGGTAGAAAATGTAATCTGCTTGAACACATAGCAAACATCAACGTGTAGTAAAATGAAATGGTTTTAATTCTGTTTTGAAACTATCTTCTTTTATTAGAACTAGTTTAGATAATTATAAAGGGACTTTTCTCTGAAGTCACCTGTATCATAGAATTGAGTATTTCAGTGCACATTATGTATTTATTTGCATGAATTGAGTTCCTTTTTAAAGTAAAAAAAAAAAAAAGAAAAAGAAAAAAAAAGATTCCTGATTTTATCAGGATGTAGCATAAGACTTTGGAAACATTCCGTAGTGGTGCATTATTTTGGTGTTGGAAAGTGGAAAGAAAAACAATTCTGATATTTTATGATGGCATTATGGATGACTGAACCTTGGTAGTAAGTGGAGGAGCAAAGCACCTACTGTGAAGGTACCGGCTGTTGTCATAAAAATGTATTTTTTGTACAAAAAAGGAATCCTTTCAATCCCTGGTTTTTCCTAATGTCTTTTTAGATAGAAGTAAGTATTTCATCTCTGTTACCTGAATATAAAGAATCTAAATATATACAAAATGATAAACTGCAAAGATGAGGGATATAAACATGATTTACATAATCATGAGGTAATACTTAACCAGTAGTTTCTTAGAAATTTTTAATTGTATCACTTGGTGAGTGAATTTTCTTTTACTTAAAGGAATACTACATGCTAAACACTAAGGGATACTACACGCTAAGCACTAAGCACCATTGGACTGATGGTTGAATCTTTTCCAAGTCAGTCACAGTCATTCTATGGTCATGATTCTTATTTGCACTTTGAGCAGTTCACACCACTTCGGCAGGGCGATGTAGCTTAAATGTGTGTTAAGGCAGTATATGCCCATTTTAAGGTCCTTCTGCAATGTCAAAGCATCGTAAGTTCATGCAAATGCGGGTCAGACCTTACAAGCCAAATCCTACGGTCCTTACAGGCGTGGACATGCTTCTGTCGTAGTTGGACTTGAGAATGAACAACAGTGAGCTGTTGAAAACCTGCTGTGAGCCGCGGTCCTGCCAGCTTTTGATACTGTGCTCAGCAGAGCCTGCAAGCCCGCCTGACCCAGGAGCCGTTGGGTTTCAGGGAAGCAGTACAGCCGGGCACGTTGCCGGCAGCACCCAGCCCTCTGTGTCAGCACGGTAACACAGTGCAAACTGGCAGGACTACCCCTGTGCCGAGCTGATGCTGTAGAATTAAGATTTGACCAGGTAAAGCTGAGATACAGTTAATCATAGGCCTATTGGGAAATTATATCTGTATTTATAAGTTGAAAACTATTGAGACTAGAGTGTGTGACGTCTGCTCACACTGACGGGTACCGAGTCTGACCTGAGCAGAGGTAGGGAGGGAGCAAAGCGCTGGAGTTAATGCGGGGGGCTTGCGGGGTCTGGCCTTTGGAATGCGAGTGGTGAGATACATTGCTGAAAAGATCAAAGATATGATTTATATTCAGATTGAAAAAAGAGAAAACAAGCTCACTGGAGTGAGCTGATCACTGTATCACTGGAATTGGCTGTTCACGTAAGTTTGATGATAATATCCTCATTCTGTTTGAAAGTGGTTTGGTTTTTTTTTTACAGTTCTATAAAAAAAACTGTATTAGAAACAGAGTCTCCTCATTCATGAAAACATTAGGTTCCATGAATCCATAACCAATTAATCTAGGAGGCTGACATTTGTATCAGCTTTCAATCCCTGATGAAGTAGTTCAGCTGTTTTGACTTGGAAAAGTCAACTCTGATGCTTTGCAATATTTGTGGCAACCTATCCCTGTGACAAACTGAATGCACTATGGAAATGTCATGTAGAGCTCACTGTGCAATACTGAGTCAATACACTGTACACGTTTGATCAAAAGATTAATATTAATGTTTAGATAGTATTTATTGGTAAGATGTTTGTTTCAAACATACTACATTGTGTTGATACTTATGAATGGCCTAAATACAATAAATTGTATTTTACATATTGAGAACACGTACGTAGTCGTTTTTCCCATGAGTTAGGTACTTTCAATGGTAGCTTTTTCTTCTGGTTTTTTTTTTTTTGGCATTTACTTTTTGCACCATATGGTTTCATAGATCATTTGTCCTGCAAAAATCTAGGGTGAAATCCAGATCTACCATAAAATCGGTCCTGGAATATCTTCTGGAAATACCCAAGGTGAGCCAGAGCAACTGAGAGCGAGCAGTCCTCGAAAGTACCTACGGCTCCATCTGAGCTCCTTCTGCATTGAGGAGGCCAGAATTCAGGTTGTGTTTTCCTGCTCAGAAGGATCACAGCTAACGCATGATGTTTTCTTTCCAGATCCTCATCACCATACGCAGGAATGCACTGGAAAATGCAGAGTTTGTGTTTTTGTGGGAGCGCAGGATTCTCCTCATGTTGCAGTGGGACACCAGTGAAAGCCAGGCACCAAAACGCTGTTGAGAGGGCTCGGGCTGTCCCTCTGTGGGTAAAGCATATTTGCAGATCCCCTTGAGATGCAGGGGTTCACCTTTCTGCCTTGTCAGTAGAGAACTGTGCTGGGGTCAGTTGTCCTCTCTGCTTTCATGTAGGTTTTGTGGTCAGCACGAAGGTGGTCGGTGGAAGTCCTCAGTTTAGACACTGAAAAAAGCACCTCCTTCGCTTAGGCTCGTTGTTTCATTTCCCTTCCTCTGAGGGGCTGGGGAAAGCGCTGAGCCAGCTTGTTCTGAGCGACACCAGTGCCCAAACCATCACCAGTTCCAGTGAGAATGAGGCTGACATCGCATCTTCCACTTCTGTTCTTGCAGGGAGAAGTCCTTCTTCGGGGCCACTGCCCGGGGACTCGTCAGTCGGACTGCATGGACTCGGCGCCTGTGAAAATCACCTTTTTGTTCCTGAGGTAGTGGTGAAAGCTGTAAACTGGGACGGGCCTCAACTTCCCATCAGATAAATGAACAGAGAGGAACAGGGCACTGGAGTATCCATTGTTTTTCTTACTCGCTAAAGGTTGGCCAGGGAGGCTTTGGAAAACCCAGCGTTTTGAGACACCCTCTTTGGTCTGTCAAGCTATTTGTGTCTCGGAGGGAGAGGTTTTAACTGGCTTCTTGTCCTTTCCCCAGCGTCTCCCAGCCTTGGAGAAGAGCCGTGCCGCTCTGGGTGCAGCAGGGATGCAGCAGTGTCACACCGGAGCCCCGGCACTGCCCCTACCTCCCTGACCCGCTCCTCAGCTCAAGCCAGGAGGTGAAGGAAAAGCGGTCCCGAAAGGCTGCGGGAGCGGGTTGTCGCCTGCTCAAACATATGGAGAGCAAGGCAGCTATAGCTTGGGCAAAGTCACTGTCAGACAGCCTCGTCTGGTTAAACAAAAATGCTATATAAACAGGAAGGGTGGAAGAGGATATTGCTAGAGAAAGAGCAGCCTCTCCCTCTTGCTCTCCTGCTGTGAGGAATGCAATAGGAAATTCCTGCTCCGGGATTAACAATCGCAAGGAAAACTCTAGTTAAAAAAGCATGTGTGTAAAAGCACTGGTGAGAAGTAAAGATATCATTCCAGCTACTGCTCTAGCACATAAACACAGGCTAGATTTCCCCGCTTAAAAGCAAAACAAAAGCCAAATATGGGGATGTAAAACTAAGAGTTTGCCTTAGGAATGATTCGAAGAGATCAGGCCAATTCTTGATAGCGATCTGAGAAATTGCAATAGGATTGATTCCAACCGTCTATTTTTAGATTTTCTAATGGGGCTGTGAAACAGAGACAGAGAGCTGTAACTCAAGCTAGGTGGAGGAGTCCCGTGCTGGCGCGTTGGGCACCTTGAGCCCATTGTGCGACGAGAGGTGAGAGCGAGACCCAGTCCCGGCAGCACCTCTCCCGGGGCTGTGCCGTGACGGGGCAGTCACAGACACCCTTTGCACCGGGCCACCATCTGAACCTCACCTGCAAACTGGCACCCAGCAGGAAACACCAGTTGGGTGTACCTGTGCTGGACCTGCCATAAATCTTGGGGTGGTTTTTATGGGAGTTTTGATGGCCTGCTAAGCAGCTGATGGTACTCACAGCTTGAAGAGCACAGCTGGGAAGTTTGAAGGTCATCTAGCCCAACCCCCCTGCCATAAGCAGGGACATCTTCGACTAGGTCAGGTTGCTCAGAGTCCCGTCCAACCTGGCCTTGAATGTTTCCTGGGATGGAGCGTCAACCACCTCTCCGGGCAACCTATTCATGACTCAACACCCTCAGCATAAAAAATTTCTTCCGTCTGCCTAGTCTAAATCTAGGGTCTGTTAGTTTGAAGCCATTACCCCTTGTCCTATTGCAACAAGCCCTTCTAAAAGGTTTGTCCCCATCTTTCCTGTCGCCCCTTTTAGGTACTGGAAGGGGCTCTAAGGTCTCCCTGGAGCCTTCTCTTCTCCAGGCTGATCACCCTCAGCTCTCTCAGCCTGTCCTCACAGCAGAGGGGCTCCAGCCCTCGGATCATCTTCGTGGCCTCCTCTGGACCCGCTCCAACCGGTCCGTGTCCTTCTCACAGCGGGGGCCCCAGCGCTGGATGCAGGACTCCAGGTGGGTCTCACCAGAGCAAGGGGATGCAGGGGAGGTGTCAGGCTGAGATGTCCCCCTGGTGCTGTGCCCGGTGCGAATGACACCACTCGGTGTTGTTCTCAGACATTTCATTTTACACCAGCAGTAGTGAAGGGCCTGACCTTTGCACCACGATGGTCCTCATCCTCAGTTTTGCTGATACACTCATCGAAAAGCAAACACCGCTGCGTTCGCTTGATGAGTACACAATGCTACAGTCCTAGAAAACCCGAAGGATCTCTGATGCGCAGAATCCAGGCTCGGGCCACTAATGTAAATTTAAAAAAAAAACCCCAAACATATGAAAAAGGTATTTTGCAGCCAGCACCCGGTAGGGGAGCTCGGCGCTTTGCTCCCCGGCCCGGGGACCCCCGGGAGGCGGGCGGACCCCCCGGGG
>VYZM01000059.1:113-12805 GCA_013398915.1 Dromas ardeola | reverse complement strand
TCAGCCTGCGACTTCCCACAAACCGCTGACCCATCATGTGATGGGAGCAGCGGCGGGGACTGCTGCAGTGGGACACGGTATCCCTGGCTCACGGAGCTGCTGCAGTGGCGTGTTGTATCCCCGGTCACGGAGCCGCGGTAGCGGGGTGCTGTATCCCTGGCTCACAGAGCCGTGGTAGTGGGATGCTGTATCCCTGGCTCATGGAGCCATAGCGGGCAGATCCCGGTGCTCAGGTGCTGGCGTGTGCCAGGGCACGGGCAAACCCTGGCACCAGCCCTCTGGGAAGGGGCAAACCCCGACGTGCTGTAAGAGGGAAGGCAGCAGGCTTATTTACCTCTCCCCTGTGGAGAGATGCTCCCCTGGGGTGGCGTGGCCCCTCTCACCAATGCCCGCTCCTGCCTTTGGAGTACATTATATCCCATTTTGTGGGCTGTTGGCCAGCAGGGTGGCTACCTGGGCTCCTATTTGATCAGTCCCTTTGCTTAGAGGGAGGATTTTGCTCAGTGCCCCCGAGCACAAGACTTACAGGGTGGCTCCAAACCCGCCCTTGCCCTTCCTGAGCTGGAGCCTGTTTACAAAACAGCGGCTGAGGGCTGCTATTTATCCTTACATACACAGTACGTTCAGAGTTGCTAAACAGGCAAAGCCAAAATGAAAGTCATCTGAGTTCTTCTTTAATTAGAGTAAGATCCTGATGAATCATGAGGTTCTTTACCTCAAGGATGCACTAAGAATTGACTTTGGCAGCAGACATCAAGGTACAGCAGTCAGCGGAGCTCACTCACTGCGTTGACATCTGCTGGAAAGACTTGTTTTTTCCCTCCCGAGTCACATGCGAGCTTGTGATCTGATCATGAGATACAAAGGATAACCTTCCAATATTTATTTTTCTCATCTGGAATTTTCAAAGGCGGAGGAAAAGAGAAAAAAGCAGCATAAGGCGGGGGGAGGGGGGGAAGAAAGAAAAGAAAACCCAGCCCCTCGACTCTTTTGGTTGGTGTCGCTCGAGGCGCTGGGCTTGCTGCTGGGACAGGGCAGGACGCCGGCTCCAGTGCCCGTTGTGTGCCGTGACGGAGAGCGTCGGTGTGGGCAGAGCCATCCCGTGGGCATCCTCCCCTCCGGGACGTGCGCACCCGGGTGCAGGCAGAGGTGGGCAGGGGCTGCCCGTCCCAGGGTGACCTGCGCTGGCACGGGGCCGGGGGGGAGCCTGTCCTCCCCCCGGTGGCAGCCCAGAGCTGGCCCTATGCCATCCTTCGACTTTAAACTTGCACGTTTTCTTATAAATGTCAAAGTAACTTTTTTTTTTTTTTTAATAGCAATATCCCAATGTAGTCATTGAAGCAGGTGGAGTTGTTTGATATGCGCTCTGGTCCAAAGGTTTATAGTAAGCCCAGCTGCAAGATTAAACCAGAATCACCCCTGAATAAAATCCCCCTTATAATCTTTGGGGGAATTTTGCTAGTGCAGCTTGGGGATGTTTACTTCTGTGAGATGATGCCTATCAAGCACCAAAAAAAACCCCAGAAACCCACCATGCTGCTGACACAGGGGCTGTTGGGAAATGAGCGTTCAGGCTGCCGAAGGCTTTGGCGCGCGGGGAGCTCTCGCCAAAGAGCGACCGAGGCAAAGCAATGGGGCAGGGCTGGTTATTTTCCAAGTTGGAGAGGTGTGTGCTATCGACTGCCTAATTTGAATGAGGAGGTCGCTGCCCACGGTTTGCATGGGTGCAGCAAACCTGCCTTGCGTGTACAGCGGGGTGATCCTGGGAACGGCAGGCTGAGATCAGCTCTGTGTCTGTCTGTCTGTCCGTCCGTCCGTCCGTTCAGTGCTGGGAGCAGCTACACAGAGCTGGAAAATGCAGCAGGTCATGGCCGTACTTTCCCAAACCCCATGGCCATGGGATGCCCCTGGGCGCGTGCCCACCAGGGATGGTCACGGCCATGGGAAGAGGCAAGGCTGGGATGTCCTCCTCACACCCCCGGCCTCCCAGTGTGGGGTGATGTGGGGTGGCCGGCTGGGCATCATCCCCCGGTTACTCAGTCCTTCACCTCCGGAGCTGCTCAGCGAGTGCGCACGGGGGTGTCCTGCGTTGCCGTGCCGTGCCACCATGTACTGGTGGGTCCCCTGGGGGGTCCCTGCATGCCCAGGCGGGGACCGGGGAGCACGGGCGGGCAAGGACCGTGCCTGCAACTACAGCTGAGCCAGCGAGGGGAGGTTAAAGCAGAAAGGCGCTTGTGGTTTCCTTCGAAACTGAAAGGCCCCATAATATTTCAGGAGGCTGATGGCCTCAGCTGCAGAGCTCTCCGTCCTGGGGCTGTCGGTGCGTGCGGAGCCGGCCAGTCCATGGAGTGTGAGCCCCAGGTCCTCAGGGAGTTCAGAAACTCCGTGGCCTTTTGGGAGGGAGGCGTGTAAGCCTCGTACCTTCCCGGCTAAAGCCTGCTGGGCTCCCGGCTCTGCCTGTCCGGGGAGGGAGCGGGGGGTTTGCAGGGCAGATGGACCCGACGCGGCCCCAGGGAAGGGGGGATGCTCCAGGCAAGGCCAAAGGGGCCATGTCGGTGCGTGACACACTGCACGTCGGCGTGAGCCGGGGCGTAACAGCCATAGCTCCCCTGGAAATGAGTAACTGCAAGGGGGAACGTAAAGGGGAGGATGTCACGCTGGAGGGAGGCAAACCGAGTTAGGAAAGCGCTGCCTGCAAGAGTGGGGAGCCCAGCCGCAGCCTGGCCACGGCTATTTCGTTGCCAAGAGAGGGCTTGAGTGCAGAGGTGTTGCCAATAAAAACACGCGCTGGTGTCAAGCGGGGAGGCAGGACGGAGGGGCACAGCGGAAAGACACCCCGGCTGACAGGGAGGGGATGAAGGGACGGCGTCTGCAGGGCGGCTTCAATGCGGTGAATGGTGTTTTGACTGTGGTAGGATGGTAGAATTCTACGTTTCGGGAAGGATGGCTGAATGATGGACTGGCAGTGAGAAGTGGCTGAAATCCATCTTGTGAGGGCCCTACATCTTTGCCGGGACCATGGCACTCGTGAGAGAGGCTTTGGGTAGCTGGGACCTGATATGGTCCCTGGACTCGAAACTGGGGAAGTGTAAACAGGAGATGACTTCAAATTAAAACCAAAGCAATCTGTAATAAAACGCTGTCTCTAGTAAGCAGAGTTATTTCTGATTTCAGGTTTTGAGAAGTTTTGAAACTGTTTAGGTCCAAATTGTGTGTCTCCTGCTACTACATGAGCTTTGTTTTGCAGTGTCCTAACCCACCCTCCCATCGCCCCACTTAGTGCAATGACCAGGGGTTTTTATTCCAAAAAACAAACTGTCCTCTTTCCTTAGGCAATTATTTCTGTGGCCTCTGCAGCAGCATTAGCCAGAGATCGTTCTGGGCAGTGTGACAGGCTAACGAGGGGGTAGGTGTACAGTTATCGGTGGTCCATGCAGGAGAGCACCATACCTGCCTCCAATGGGTGGGAATTTGGAAGGAGTTTGGGTTTTCTGGACCGGGCCGACCTGTCTGTGTGCCCCAGGGGCAGCTTGGAGTGCTGCGGTTTCCCGGTTCGCTAGCCCTTTGCCCGCCCCCTAACAAAATTAGAGCAGGCCTGACCCAGAAAGCTGGATGCAGAAGTGATCAATAGTGATGGGTAATTGGTCGGCAGCGCTGCCTGGAGGCTCTGGGCATCTCAGTCCCAAAAGAAATAAATGCATTCAGAGAAAATGGAGGCAGCTTGGCGCTGGTGGCTGGGGCGTGGGCTGGAGGGGCTTCAGCCTGTGGTCCAAGAGGGCTGAGTTGTCCGTGCCCCATCCCTGGTGAATGACTTGGGTCTTTCTGGTCTCCCTGCCCGGTGATGGTGCATCTCCAGCAGGTTTTGCCGTGCAAGGTGTTTGTTCCGCGGCAGCAGAACCTCGGCCGGGGGGAGGTGCTGCGGGAGGGGGACACAGCCACAGCTCTGGGTGCCACCCCCCGTGTGGGTGCCTGGGGGAAGAGACGCATCTGCTCATCCCTGAGTTGTGGCGTAGACACTTGCTACTGGAGGAGAAAGCAGTCCCTGTTTTTAAGGAAATAAACAAATCCCAAAGAACATCCTTTGGGAGCAGCCTGCTCTGTCCCTAGAGGACAACGAGGGCTTTGTAACTGCCCAGGGCTCTCGGGAACAGAAACAACCTCGGTATGAGCTCAGCGGCTGTAAATCAGCAGGCTCCAGCGGGTGCTAGTGCTGGGTAAATTTAGTGCTGATTGCTTTGATCTGAAATGCTTTTATTTCATACCCTCTACAGAGATAGACACAAGGTCAGACTAATGGCTGATACATGAAAAACGTATGTGGCCTTTATTGATTTTGCAGTGATTAATGATTCAAAGGCAGGGCCGGTGATTCATGCACCCACGAACGGTGCCTGGGAATGAGCAACACCGACCGACGTGGCCTTTTAACTCCAGCATCCATCCTGCTTCCCGCTGCTCGGGGGTACCGGCGCCGCTCTCACGAGTGTCCTTGCACTGGGCACAAACCCCTTTGTATGCATAGCCACAGCGGAGGTCTGTTTGCCTTGCTTTCGCTGTGCGTTTTGGAAGCCGATCAGAAAGAACCGGACCTAAACCCTTTCTGTAGTCTTATTGACAAAGCCTCTTGAAGCTTTCCTGCTTGTCCAAGAGGAGCGTCCTTCGGAAGCGTACGGCACAGCGCCTTGGCCCGGCTGCCGTCGGGAGGTGTCGCGTCAGAGCGCATCCCCCGGCTTCAGCCCTTTGCTCACCACCCTGTGATCTCCCAATAAAGGAGCTTCAAAGCTGTGTGCTGTGATTAGCCTCGCAGGCCACGGTTTTTGAAATGCTTCTCCACCCCCGCGAGCATGTGGGGCTCCCCGGGGGCGGCCGAGCCATCGCTGTGGGGTGGGCGATCTCCTCCCGCAGCCCTCCCGGCCCATCCCAGCCCACCCTCTGGGTTTGCTCTGTGCCACAGATGCATCTGGAAACTGCATGGGGAAGTCATCCTAATTTTGGAGGGGGAAACCAGGCCCTGTTTGAAGGCTCTGGGTGGTGGTTACGCAACTTTCCTATCTGCTGTTTGAGAAAACTTCCCCCTCCTGGCTGTTTTAGCCTTGTGACTATGACTAAAGTCATCGTGTTGCCACCAAGGCTCCTTCTGCTGGGCTCACTGCTTTGACACTGGCTGTCTTGCTGAGGGGGCCAGGGACGTGCTACATCTCGCTGGGCTTTGGGTTCCACTTATTGCCAGCTCTATTACTTTTCTTTCTTTTCTCTCTTGCAGTTGCTGATGGCTAAAGGGAAAGGCGTGTTCTCCCTTGGGCAGTGTCACAGAGGAGGCGATGCTTTGCCATAAGAGCCATTGCTCGGTGATGGCGGTCACCCTCCTGGGGCCCTGCATCCATCACCCCCCCGGGTGGTGGGCATGGAGGCACAGGCAGGGGCACGGGGTTAAATGCAGCACATTAGCTGGGGAGGGGGAGCGAGGCGGGAGGGGGGAACGCCACCATGGTGGGGGTTTCTTCAGCTTTGTTCCATGTGGGTGGGTTTGAGGGGAGGAATTTCAGAGTTGTTGGTGGTACGTGTGTGTGTGTGTGTGTGTGTGTGTGTATAGCTCATCACCCAGCCATGTGGCCAAGGGGGACAACGAAGGATGGTGTATGGCAGTGCCAAACTCCAGCTCCCGGGGGAGCCTGGGTTCCTCTTTGTGGTAGCCATGGTATGGCAGCACAAACACGAGCGCAGGTGAAGGTCCACAGGCAGAGGTTGAGTTCAGGCTGTGTGGATGCCAGCGCGCACAAAGCCGTTCAGCCACATGCAGGGAGGTGTAAGGCCGTCAGCAGCTTGCTTGGAGGCGTTGTCTCCCATTCCGACTGTGGCAGGCCCCGTAGAGATGTTTTGAACATGCTGAGGAGACGAGCACAGGCGCTGACCGGCCCCGTGTGCCCAACCCTGGCTCCGGGTGATGGTCCCAGCAGGGTCTCTGTCCCCGTCCAGCAGCAGCCAAGGGCTGTTGACTCCCTCCAAGGGATGCTTTGGGGACACAGGGTGTTGGCCCATGGCAGGAGAGGGCGGGAAGCATCACCGGGAGGCCACGCGAAGAGACACTGCATGCTCCCAAATTAGCCACCAGGCCAGGTTGGTTTTCCTGTTTATTCCCTAAGTGGAAAATAGGAAAAGAGTAAAAAAACCACATCCCCTTGGCTATAAAAAGATCTTGCTGTGTGGGCACAGGAATTTTACCTTCTTTTCTTTTTTCCTCCAGCCTAGCAGAGCCTCGGTGGCGCCAGGTGTGTCGTGTGGGCGACAGCAAATAAAGGGGATGCTGGGAAGAGCCGCTCCGCTGTAGGAGATATTTCTTCTCGGACGGCGAACTGGAGCCATTCACCAACCTGCTGGTGAACAGCTGTATCGGGGTGTCGTAAAGCATGAGGGTCACAGAGGAGACATGCAGGGTCACAGAGGAGACAACAGGGTTTGTGCTGGGGACACAAAGCCCCCCCTGGGTGTACCCGGCACTGACCCAGCCAGGGTGCGAGGCAGCTGAGGGCCACTCTCAGCTCCAACAAGCAGGACAAAAGGTAAAGAAAACACATCATCCCTACAGCATTTCCATGGGCAGATTGCAATAAAAAGGTGAGCTGGGTGGGTTCGGCCAGCAGGAGCGAGGGGTCGGAGCAGATAAGATACTGCCACGATGGCCAGGCTGCGTTTCGTGTTTACAGCATCAGGATGAGTTATTGGGATTCTGAACCCTGCAAGCCCAGAGAGGTTGCTAAACCTTGTTTGCCTCAGATTGTTTGTCCAAAAAGATACTGAGAGATGAACTCTTTCTTCCCTTCATAATTGGCCATAATCTTATCTGAAGCCTCCCAAGTGTCCTAAAGACTCCTCAAGGCGGTAACAACCAAACAAAAAAAAAAAGAAGTCCAAGAGCATTTATTTCTGAGGCTCGAGACTGGGGAATAGCACAGGTTTCTTGGACAGCTTTGGTCACCCTTATTTGTCACAAAGAGAAGGAGAGGACACCCAGAGCTGCCAAGGTCTTGCTCAGGTAGCGACTGAGCTTTCTTGCCTCCTTGTTCCTCTGGATAACTGAAGCTGTTTTGAGGAGGAGAATATCAAAGGTGATTTAGTGAACTAGAAAACAATAGTGCATGAGAGCAGGAGGCTGCAGCAGCCCATGTCTCAGGCATCTGGCTGCCTCGGCCAGGATGGTTTCACCATCTCCCACCAAAGGGTATTTTTGGTGTGTTTGTCATGAGCCTGTGGATACCCTTCAGGCCCAGGCTTTCTCATGGATTCAGTGGTGATTTCAAGGTACTTGTTGCTCTGCAGGGTTTGTGGCTTCTCACTCGCCAAAGGAGCCTCTAATCATCTCACCATGGACTTTGAAAAGTATGTGCAATTGTAAAAAAGATCCCCCAAACATAGTATTTCCTTGAAAATTCAGTTCCATGTCTGTGTGCCTGACTGGTCTTAGCTGGTCTTGCCAGATTTTACAGACCCCGTGGCTCTTTTTTTGGGTTCTGTTTCTGCCGGTGCCACCTGTAGTTGTCCATTTGAAGCAGGTGAGTGTTTTGTGATGTTGTCTTCACAGCACAAGGGTTCCCCCACACGCTCACGGCTGTGTGGGCTCGCTGGCAAGTGGGGATGTTGATTGCACGAGGGCTGGTGGTCCGCAGCAGACCTGGTGGGTTTGTAGGTAGCTTTGTCCATGCTGCATGTCTCACCTCCAGCAGCGTAGAAGCTCCTGTGCTGAACCCATCGCTGAAGCTGCCTCCTGGGGCGGAGTTGTGGACACCAGAATGGACGCACCATCCCAGCAGCACTCATACTGGGCCCTACTGGGGGTGTTCGCACTCAGGGGTCTCTGTTCATAAATTGGGTGAGCCCTGTTAGTTCCATGAGGGTCCATCACAACTTTCCCGGGGCTGGTCCAACTGTCACAGCCCATCCCTGGCTCTGTCTTAGCTTTAGCTGTGATTTTTATGTTGTCCATAGCAAAACATCTACTGCGCCTCCAGTGAGCCCAGCCCCGGAGCCGGGACCCGGTATTAATTATGGTGTCTTCATTCAGGTCATGGATTAAAAGTGTGAAATTTTGAAGAGCGAAGGAGAAAATTCTTCTCTGACAAAGCTTCTGCTTGGTGCTGGTTCATGACTTAGTTTTCTGACCTATGAGTTGGCCAGGTTTGGCCACAGCTGTTATGTGCTGTATTACCTGGTGCGTTATTCTGGTTCTCAGTCAAAATGTAATACCAAGTAAAACACATGGTACCAACGTCTAAGCATCCCGTATCAGCACCACAGCAAGTTACTGTGACCAGATCTGTTTTCTGCCAACCTTTCTTGATTAGCAGAAATAAACAATTTAAGGGAGGGGAACTGAATTAATCAGCATGTGCCTGGACTCCGGGTCATGGTGACTTGCCTCTGGCATTATCCTGTTCAGCCTGGGGAAGAGAAGGCTCTGGGGAGACCTTATTGTTGTCTTTCAATATATAAAGGGGGTTTACAAGAAAGATGGAGCGGGACTTTTTGCCAGGGCCTGTAGTGACAGGACAAGGGACAATGGTTTTAAACTGAAAGAGGGTAGGTTTAGATTGCTTATTAGGAACGAATTTTTTACGATGAGGTTGGTGAGGCACTGGATGCCTGGGAAAGCTGTGGATGGGGGAACACCCCCATCCCCGGAGGCGTTCAAGGCCAGGCTGGATGGGGCTTTGAGCAGCCTGGTCTGGTGGGAGGTGTCCCTGCCCAGGGCAGGGGGTTGGAACAGGATGATCTTCGAGGGTCCCTTCTGATTCCAAACATTCTATGATTCTGTGGTACTCTTTCAAAATACTGACAATTTACTTGTCTTTCGGATGAGTCCCTTAGCCGCTGGAGTGAGGGCAGGACACACGCCGCTCCCCATGCCAGTGCGGATGTCCTCAATTAGTCCAGGCCCAACATGTATTTTAGGAGCGAAGAAAGCGGATGTGAAGGATACATAAATGTCGGGTTCTGAGCAAAGCAAACTAACGGGAGAAATGAACAGTTTGCTACCCTGCTGTAAGGATTTTATTAATACAAACCAGTTCACAGGCAGTAAGGACATTCTGTCAAAGCAAATTGATTTTTTTTCTACTGTTTTGCTCACCTGCAGCGAGGCTTTTCCCTGGCTAGCCAGCGTGCCCTTTGCCTTGCCGCGCGCCTCCGGGGCTCAGTGTCCCCGCAGGCCTGCCTGCGGGGTTTTGCCAGCTGCCGAGCCGCAGCCGTGCCCCCGCGGGACCGCGGCCACCCGCACTGCAGGTCACCTCCGTGGATGGCAGCATGGGTCACCTCTGTGGCCGAAACCCAGGCACGGGCCCTGGAAGAGGCAAGGCAGCCGTGGGAGGTGGCTAGTGGCTAGGCACGGGTGGCAAGGCTCACCTTGTGCCACAGGAGCGCAGGGGACAGGCACGGCGGAGTTAAAGCCTTAGCCTGACTCTGCTGAAACCCCGTGCTGCACGGTTTGTGTGCACAGGCTGCCCCAGTTCGCCTGGGGTTTACCACACATTTCCATCGTGCTTGCAAAATGCTGTTATCATAAATTGCAAAAAAAACCACCCTCATCCTCATCCGATCAGAGCGAAACCAGCGTGTCTCTGCACAACGTCTCCGGCGTGTCCGGTCTGATGAGCGCTCTGCGGGGCACAGGGTTATTGCTCAGAGATGCTTCGCTTTCCTGCTTTGGGATTTTTATTTTTTTTTTTTCTTCTTTTTTCATTTCAGACTCCTTGGCTTGCGAAAGCAACCACTGCAGCCAGGCTACTCGCTGCCTTAGCTACTGGCTGCGACACGACTTTTTTTCCGAGGGCTGGTGTGGCCTTTCCGCCTGTAAACGTGCAGCAGCGAAGCTGGGGGTGTCAGGGAGCCTGTGCTGCTCCCGAGCAGCAGCTCCGGGCTGCCACCAAACCCCGCTCAGCAGAGGCAGCCCGGAGCTGGCTGTGACGCACATCGCAGCCTCTCCTCTCCCCGTCCCATGGGGTGAGCAGCACCCCTCTGGGGTCACCCCGTCCCGCCGGGGCCAGGCGAGCAGGGCACCTGCTGTGCGCCCTGACAGTGCCCGTGTGTCACCCCGATAGCTCCCTCTGTCCAGATATCTCCTTCTGCCCCAATAGCTCCCTCTGTCCCGATAGCTCCTTCTGCCCCAGCCCCTGTCTCCGCGATGGGACGACGGTGCGGGTGAATGCGTGGGTCCAGCAGGCAGGCAGTCTGGGAGGCTCCAGGCAATTCCCAGGAGCAAAGCTGCTGTTTAAAATAATACATTTCATAATTAATAATGGAAATGGCCTCAAGTTGTGCCAGGGGAGGTTTAAATTGGATATTAGGAAAAATTTCTTCATTGGAAGAGTTGCCAGGCCTTGGGACAGGCTGCCCAGGGAAGTGGCGGAATCACCACCCCTGGAGATATTTAAAAGACAGGTAGACGTGGTGGTGAGGGACATGGTTCAGTGGTGGTTTTGGCAGTGTTATCTTAACAGGTAGACTCAATGATCTTAAAAGTCCCTTCCAACCTAGACGGTTCTACGATTCTATGGTTTAGTGGTGGACTTGGCAGTGCTAGGTTAACGGTTGGACTCGATGATTTTAAAGGTCCCTTCCAACCATAGCGATTCTATGATTCTATGATTCTAATACAAATCCCAGAGGCTATTTAACCTGTGCGAGACACAAGCTGGAGGCACTGCACGGCTTACCAGCCATGACAGACCACTTTTGTGTGCTGCTGGGCTATGGTATGGCTGAGGTGGAGGTGACATCTGCAAAATCTTGGGGAGCACTGCAGATTTCTTTCACTGGAGCTTACCAAGCATCTTTGGCTGTAAGTCATCCAAGCCGGAGCTCAGCCCCCTGAAGTGCCTGCAGCCCTCCTGGGTGAGCTGCTGGGGGGGCTCTGTGGGTGGCTGGGCAGCAGGTCGGGGCCGGGGAGAGGAAAGCCCAGGTAACATGCCCAAGAAATCAGGGCTTTTTGCAAGACGCCATAGCGAACTGTAGCCCCAAGTTACAGCCATGAGGGCTACAGCTCCCCGCCTTTAAAGGCCTGGTCATACGGTGGGATCATATGGTGGGATCATATGGTACGTCTTACATCAGTAATCAAGTGACTCTGAAAACCAGGACATGAAAGTGCTTTGGCAATGCCAAAAGTAAAACATAAGGAAAAAATAATTCCCCTCCCCTTACTCCACTAAAGTTCAATATTGCACAGATGATCTGAAATTTTTTGCAGGGCTAAAGGCTGACTGTGTGACACAAGTATTTTACATCGGGTGCAGGGATCTTCTGTTTCTGAAATAGATGAGATGCTTCACAGGGTAATCTTTAGACTTTCCAGACAAGAGATAACGGCAGAAACCTGATATTGTTGGAGGCTGGCTGTAGGAAATGCAATTGCTAATGGCTAGCCTTGATGTTCTGCTGCGCTTTGTAGTTAAAAGTATGTGTTTTATCATGACGGGCGAAGGGAAGCTGAACTTTGAAGGCTTGCCTTGCTGTAGCAGGAGGCCTCCAGGTGGATGTCCAGCTTGACTCCAGCCCAGGTCATGGTGCTGGGCAGAGGCTGGGGTGGTCCCACCCCCTCTCAAATTCTTAGTTTTGCACCCTTTCCTTTTTGCTGGTTCAAAGATCTTCTCATTCACTTGCAGGGAGTTAATTTTCTGAAGGCCTCTGGTGCTTTGCCTGGGTGCCTTTGGCACTACTCGTGCAGGCGTGAGGGGCTGGCATTTTTGCTTTGTCCTGCAGGACGGAGCCCGCCCGGGTGTGCGAGCCACAGGAGGCTTTCTGGGGTGCTGGTCTCAGCAAAGCCAGGCTTCACCCTGCTGCCCGGTCCGCAGAGGCCGGGGTGTCTGAGCCTCTTGACTAGGCTTGTGGGTGCACAGCGCACAGGGCAGGAGCAAACCAACACTGCCCTGACACAATTAGCATTTCTAAATGAGCACTGGGCTAATCGTCGAGGCTCATATTTCCATTCCCGCCTGTCACCTAAGTCAGCTCACTTCTCGGCGACACCAGAGAATAACTAAATGAGGAGAGTATTTTGTTTGGCATTACACAGCCAGCCGAAGCAGCAGCTGAGTGTCTGCATTACAGGGCTTTGAACACCTCTGCTCCTGGCGGAGCTTCCCAGGCGTGGGTGTGAACCGGATCCCTCGGGATCGGGATCGGGCTTCACAGATGTATGGCTTCCTGTGGGCTGTGGCCACCGCCCACCTCTCCATCCCTCCATCCCTGCCTCCTTCCGTCCCTCCATCCCTGCCTCCCTCCCTCAGTGCCCACCTCCCTCCGTTCCTGCCTTCCTCGGTCCCTGCCTCCTTCCATCCCTGCCTCCTTTCGTCCCTGCCTCTCTCCCTCCATCCCTCCATNCTCCACCCCTGCCTCCCTCCATCCCCCCCTCCCTCCATCCCTGCCTCTCTCTGTCCCTGCCTCCCTCCATCCCTGCCTCCTTCCGTCTCTGCCTCTCTCCCTCCATCCCTGCCTCCCTCCATTCCTCCATCCCTCTGTCCCTGCCTTCCTCTGTCACTCCATCCCAGCCTTCCTCCATCCCTCCACCCCCGCCTCCCTCTCTCAGCCCCCACCCCCCTCCATCCCTGCTTCCTTCCGTCCCTGCCTCCCTCCCTCCTCCCCTGCCTCTCTCCAACCCTCCCTCCCTCCACTCCGCCCCCCTCCCTCCCTGCCTCCCTCCG
>VYZM01000058.1:458031-475250 GCA_013398915.1 Dromas ardeola | reverse complement strand
GATTTTGTACCTCTTACAACAGCAAAAGTTACAAAGATAGTCCCTTCTGACTGTGGGACAAGTGAGTTTGCAGTTAATCAATGGCTTGCATTGCTTAGACTAACGCTACCNTTATGCCTATCTAGCATTACCATTTTAACAGTAATAGACATCACTGAATTTAGCTATCCCTGTGATTTTAACTATCTCTCTAAAAAAAAAAAACAAACCTCCTTCTGAATGTAGATCAGAGGGAGATTATCTTCTTCTCAGTGCTTGTATTCTGAAATATAATTGAGTAATTACTTCCAGTTGGTTTTGTTGGGTTTTTTTCCCCTGTAACACAGAGCTGAGAAGAACTCCGGACTGCACTGCTTGCTTCTACAGTATGCATGCCACAATAAAGGCAAGTAAGAAAGTCTCTTGACAGAAAATCTTTATTAGCTTTCTATTAAGTGTTCCTTATCACTTCACCATCTAGTGTGTTGAGATCCCTCAAGCTCCCTTTCTAACATAAAGGAGATCAGCAGTAAGTTACTGATGTGGAAAACAGCAAACTCCATCTGAAGACAAGTCACAATCTCCTGCTGCCCTAATTTTTCTATCCATTAAATAGGAATAAAGATGTTTCTTCATCTCAGAACTTAGGTAAGGGAGGCATGAAAGTGTCTTTTTTAAAAATAAAGTTTGGAAAATGCTGCATAATGATACAGAAGGCAGAGAGGAGTAGGAAAGGACTGGAAGAAAGAGAAAAAGCAAATGAACTATAGAAAAAAACCAAGGAAACAGCAACCAAAATTAATTAGCTAATTATACACTACAGAGTAAATGAATGTAGGTAGAGTTTATGTTCACTTGCAATTTGAGCACTGCAATCACTCAGTTCTTTCCACCCAACTCACAGGCAATTTTACTCCCAGTTTTATCAATATCACTGATTGAGACAAGAAGAAATATCAAAGTAGCAAGCAAAGTCGCAAAAAACAGAATGGGCAAGGAAGTAGACAGATGAGCAGAACATTTTTTTCTTTTGCATCATGTGTAAGCAGAGAAACATAAAGAAATAATGCACGCGCACACACAGAGTTTCTGCATTCACTTTAGAAAACTTTGGAGTTGAATTTTTCTTGTTTTACTTCTTAGGCTGCCTTTGTTCTAAAACCAACGCTTTTGTAAATAAAGTATTTAGATATAGGCTTTAACTATGCTAAAGATCTTCTGTTGCTACAGCTATTTCATATGTCCCTCTTGGCAATGTCTTCAAAAGTGGATGCAACACATGCTGACAAAGAAGTTATTGTCAGAAATAACCCAAATAACATACCTGTGTTTGCACTCAGAGCTTTGCTGACACAGCAATTACAGCTGATACAGCATGCGAGTCTGTCACACCCTAAGACGCAACGACTATGAAACAGAATGAAGGCCATAGTGTCAACCCAGCCTTCAAAACATATTTTTCACCCAATTTTTGCTCCTTTAAATCCCCTGAAATTCTCTCCATGAATGAGCAAGAGCTAAATGAATAAGGCTTCTATTGCTCCCTTCTACTTACTAGCTTTGTTACGGATTAAAGTCACTCTCTACATCTCTACAGCACCACTAGTCTAAAAATCTCTGGATTCAGAGAAGAAATTTGTGGATGAATGAATCAGAAGCATCTCCTGTAATTATACTGTGAAATAGTACCTAAATGCAACATACGAAAAGCTAAGCTGCGTCCAACCCAGCAAAATATTATTTAACACCAAACCCTTCTTTACCGTTATGAAAGATCTGTGGAAAAAACATCCAGTATATGTACTATTTTCTCTACGTTCATTCAGAAGCAAGGGATGGTAGGCAACCTTTACATTGTTGTCAAAATTGCTGTGTAGCTTCAGTCAAAATGGTTTATTTTGTTTGTTTCCTGTCTCTCTGCCCTACACGCATTTGTAACTCGCAGTTACTAAAAGGTCACTCGCTTCTAATATTTTTACTTTCCTGTTAAAACCTCAGTATGTTTTTTTCTGAAGCTTTCCAAACAAGCACTGAACTCAGACTCTTTCTTTTCTTTACGTAACAACCACACCTGCAAATTATCTTCCAGATTTTGTACCTCTTACAACAGCAAAAGTTACAAAGATAGTCCCTTCTGACTGTGGGACAAGTGAGTTTGCAGTTAATCAATGGCTTGCATTGCTTAGACTAACGCTACCCTGGAGAAGNGGCGGACCTGTGAGAAAAAAAAAAAAAAAAAAGCCTGACAAAAAACCTAGGTGTGAAAATTGAAAGACTGAGACTGCTAAAACAGTCTGGATGAAACTAAGCTAAAATATGTATTCCAAGAGTATATTTACTACACTACAAAATCAAAAAAGCAAATGGGCATTGACCAGTCTAGAGTGGAGCTACTCTGAAGTAAACCTTCCCAAAATGCACACAATGTGGTTGTCAAGTACTTTGAACCAACTGCGTCACTCTCAAATCCTCTTCTACTTGTTTGTGCGACTTACTAATATTGACACAGCCCAAGATACCAGATTAACTATAACTATTGTGGAAGCATGGTTACAACGTTAAGCCAAAGGCCTCGGTTTTGCCTGGTTTATGTATTTATGCAAATATGTTGATTCATCCACATGTAAAATAAAACACTGTATTGTACTTACCAGTTTTGGGATTTATTGAAAAGAATCCCTGTGGATTTCCACTTGTAATCTTGTAGGTTAATTTTTCACTTGAGCTAGAATCTGGATCAAATGCCTCAATCTGAATGACAGACACATCCTTAGGTGAGTTTTCCATGACCTCTGGGTAATAAACTGGCTCTGTGGTCTGAGGAGCATTGTCATTAACATCCCCAACTTCTATGTAGATTTCAATGAAAGATGATAAAGGCACAACGCCTTGGTCTGTTGCATAAACAGTTAACCAGTAATGTGAAGTAGTCTCACGATCCAGGCGATCTGCAGTCTCAATAATACCTGTTTAACAGGAAGAAAGATAATTAGAAAATGCTCAATAAATACGCAGAAATGTGTAAAAATACAGTAAGCAACAAGCTTAAATAAATGAATAAATAAAAATTAATACAAGTTCAAAATAACTGACACCGATTCTACAATCTGTGTTAATATACACAGACAAACATACTGAGGCTAACCTGAAGCCACAAAAAAATAAAATTACTACAACGGTTTTCAGCAATTATGCATTACAGATATTAAAACAATATATTACTTAATTTCCTTTCCAACATCCTTTGAGATTTATCAGATCAATTAGCACTATTCATAAACGCTATTTTGCCTAAAAGATTAAATATAATGAGTAATTCACAGTCTTTTGGGACTTGAATGACCCTCTTTACTCATCACTGATTATAGCAAATTTTATACCATATTAAACTATCTGATTTAGATGCCAAACTCTTGAACTGTTTACCATTATTCATATTAATGAGAAGATACTTAAAAGTGAAACATTCTTATCTATGTGCCCAAATTAATTATTTAACTGAATTTTCTTTATGTGCTTATTTGGGTTCACACAAACTTCACAGAAAACAAAACAAAAGTTATGTCCGACGCAAAGCTTTGCAGCATTAGGACCAACCAATGGCTGCCATTACTCTGGCAATGGAAAGCAGGGCTTAGCTCAATTTTACACACAGAAAATGAATTACCATTTAAGGAACAGCTACACAATTCACAAACTTAATAAAAATCTGTCTGCTGAGCCTACAGAAGCTTGTCTGAGCCTGAACTAAATAAAGAATGACGGACTCGAGTTTTTATCCACTGGGAAGGAAATACAGATCTACTTTTATAAGCATCTTACTCGACAAGGACAGTCATAATATGCACGTGTCAAAAGGGTACATGGCGTGGTGTAACCTATATGATGAAGGAGGAATATTAAATGGATTCATGGAATCATGGCACAATAAAACCTTGCATTTTCCTTTTCCTGAACTAGTCGCTTTTACAGGTTGTCTGATTTGAGACATTGCCTAAATAGAACTTAAAATGAACCTGATGCACATCAGGGTAAGGGACAGAGCAAGTCTTGCAAACATTTCTGTGGAAATCTCGAAGGGCTTTGTCATGGCTTTTACTGTTTGTTACACTGAGACACACCAGGCCTGACTGAATTGGAGCCTGGATGAGTCAAACTATCACCATGACAGCCGGTTTTGGACTCTGGACAAAGCCACATAATGGGACCATGCGTAATGTGGCCCTTCTCCTGAGCTCATTTACTCCACACAACATCTACAGATACAACATCAGTAAAACAGGACCTTGATAAAACTATGCCACTGTGCTTCTACAGGAGTTCTAAAGGAAAGGAATTAACCCAACTATCATTTCCTTCACACACTCCAGACACTTTCTTTAATACATCATACCAGCTGAGCAAAATGAGATAAATATGGAGGAATTACTCATTTATTCATTACTCTCTTTGCCTTGTGGGAAGCTGCATAAAGGTCTGGTGATGACCACCTGAAATTTTAAGATATCAGTGAGATCACTTCAGAAGGGCTGGAGGGGGTAGCACCTAATGCTTAGACCTGCAAAATACCCGTATATAGCATTTCCAGCAACACAGGGTTTCGGAACTACCACCAGATGTCAGTGTGGAAACTGGTTTTATATAATGTCAAAGGCTTCAGAACTGGGATAAAAAGGAGGGGCACTGCAATTTGAAAATACACATGCATTACATGCAGTCCATAAAAGTTTTCTTGAAAGCAAACTGATGGCTTTATAATTATTATTTTTTTCCAGAGGAAAATCACCAAAAACTAAGCCAAGGTGTCAATTTTAAGGATATTAGCATTTTACATTTCCAGTTTCTTCATGTCAGTATATATATTTCGCCTGACGGTAGGTTTATTATTTAAAAAAAAAATAATAATCTTATGTAGTCACTGGATTTGTGCTGTGGTTACCTGCATAGTTTCTGATTGTTAATGTACATAAATTTCGTCTTAAAAAAGGACACGAAGCCTTGCGCACCCAGTTACCTGGATTCTATTTTTGTAACTCACTCACGTTACACCCTTTTGCATGTCTCTACTTCAGCCCAGAGACTTGCCTGGGAGTAAATAAATTTGTTAATTGCTGTGGCCTCACTTCTAAACCTAAATGCTGGATGTGGCAGGCAAGCAATTCATCTTAAGTCTGGGTAGACTCCATGTATGCCTTGGTAAACTCTGTAAAACCTTCATGTCCTACCAAACACAAGACTAGACTGTAGTAATTCCCTTTTAGCGAGGCTTCCAACAATGCTGCTCTCCTGCTTGTGACCCGTGCAGTGCACAGTGGGCAGGCCCATGCACTGAACTGAGCAACCGTTATCATTTTACACCTGTCCTGCTTTCTTAACAGCAGCTACATCAGAAGCAGGAGATTAATTTTAAGATAGCCTTACCTGATTTTAAAGACTGTTGTGGTAATGGACCTCTCCTCCTGCAATCTGCTCAGCTGGCATTTATAAATTCTGCCACCTTAGTTATCAAAGCCTACCACAAGGAAAAAGAAGACTGAACCTATTTAGCTTTTGTAGACTATCAGTTCTCAAATGTCCCTTCTCTGAAGTCACGTACTTCAAAAGGGACAAAGGAGGGGGAAAAAAAAAAAAAAAAAGTACCACGCCAAAACTCCAGTAACAACAGTATCTCAAGAAGAAATATGTAAAAACTTTATAGGGACAGTGACTAACAGTACAATACAGCACACATGGGCAACTTTAATTTTTGGTTAATTTTTAATTTCAAATTAGATCTGCATATATGATGTTATTTCTGCATATTTTACACGGACTTTTGCAGAAAAGTTCAATGAAAGGCTTGTAATCTGTCTGATCACCTGACCACCTCATGTAACAGAGATGTTTACCCAACAGGGTAGCTCTGGTTTTCAGAATGTCTCCTGTTTTCTACAGGGTCACCCACACCCTGACCGTGCATTAGTCAAAGTAACATGAAATCTCACTCATTAAAATTACTTTTTTCTTTTTCTCATGTTTCTCTCACAACAGATCCTGAATTGTTGGGTGAAGATTTCTTTTGTATGTGCTGTTTATAATTCCAAACTGAAGTAAGAAGCATCTAGGAAAACAATTTTATGATCAGTCAGATACGTAAAAATGCCTATGTAACTGTTTAATACTATCAACAGATCAGTTCCTGAATGAACATTTCCTAGAGGCATAGAGGGTACTTAAAAAACCCTCCATGTACCCCCTTACAGTTTAAAACAGATGGAATAGATGTATGTATGCATGCAAGGTATGTATGCAAGTTGGAAAGCTTATTATGGGCATTGCACATAAGTGGGTTACTTTGACAATATTAAAAATGAAGGCTCAAAATAACATTCCTCCAATACAAAAGCCATGCAAAAGAGGACAGGAAGACAGGGAGCAAAAGTTTCCCTTCACCCCTCACACATTGAGGGGGGTGGAGGAGACGCCACCACACCTAGATGTCCTTCGTCACTCAAAGCTGCAGGCGCCAGGAGGGAAGGGACGACTGGTCTATTAATATGACTCAGCTCTCTTCCAGTTGATTCCACCCAGCAATAAAATGGAACAGATACTGATCCAGTACACGTGCCTAGGGGTGGGGGAAAGCTCTGACTACCAAAACCTGAATTTCTTTTGGTTCTGCATCAGCACTTCATGTCACAAAACACAATCAATGCTAAACGCACACAACTTCATGGAGTACTTGGGTTTTTTTCCCTTTTGACGTTACTGTGCAATCTGACCTTATATCACCATACTTTTCTCATTATTATAGTTGAAATTGCTCCTGCAAGTTTAACGCTAAATCTTTCCTGATTTTGCCTATGAGAACACTAATAGCTTCATCTTTAATTTCTATGCAACAATAATGAATACAAATGCATGTAAACTTCAGTAGTTTACTTTCTAAAAAACATAAGGCCAAAGAATTTAACTAAGAACTTTTTTTCTTCTTCTTTTCTTTTTTAACAAAGATAACAATAGTTCTCCCTCCAAATCACAGGTCTAGAACCAGTCCTTAAAATATCACTGGTTGGTGTGCCAACTTTCTGCTTTTGCAAACGTTGACTGTAGTGGCCTATTTCACATATTAGGGCAGCATAATACTGTGTGCTGTCTGAAAGCCAGCACTTGCTGAGTTCATAAATTCACTAGCTTCTAGTTCTAGTGGTTCTCCAGACAGCAAAGAGAAAAATGATGGGAATTCGTATATCAAAGAGAAGTAATAAAGCAATCTAGGTGAGAGTTAATTTGTTTTAATCTCACAATCGGCTAGATCCATTAAGCATCAGAAAGATGTTGATCAGTATCATCAGTTTCAACAATGTACTTAGGCTCCTGGAAAGTATTTTCACTTTTTTCTTCAAGTGGTGCAAAGCACATTTAGGGAGTACAGCTTAAGTGCTTCTATTATATCTTCGATGCTGTAAAAGCTCCATCTCTGCTCTAACTCTTCTCCCATTCACAGAAAAATCTTTCATCAGCAAATTTCCCATCCATTCTCTACACTGAGGCAATTTGACAATTTTAACTTTTACAAACCATTTGCTTTTTATGTAGCAAGACAAATACAGAAACCTTCCACAGAGCACCACTAAAGAATCTTCAGCATGTATGGTAATCCTGAAGACTTGTAAATATTATTGTTCAAAAAATACAGTGAAGCAAGGATTCCAAAAACATTTTTCACTTGGCTGGATATGCAATCTTGAAGCCTTTCAGGTGGTCAGGATAAAAAGAAATTCACATTCAGTCACGAACCACCAGAGGGAAGTACAAAGGAGCTCTGATGAAATGTTTCTCAGTCATCTGCAAGAAGACATCAGAGCTGATTTTACAATATTCATATGTCTGAAATCTTAGACTAGATGTTGTTCCCACTTGATGCAATAGGTCTTTTCTATCAATTTCATTAAAAGAAGGCAAAAGTCCTAAGTGTATACTATAGAATAGAATTCAGTACAGAGGAACGGGCTGGTTTATGAATACAGCAATTGAGGAAAAATCAGAAAGTTAACTCCACTATCGACATGAACCAACACTACTTGCAATTTAAATCCCAAAACCCATGTCACTACAACCAAAGTCACTCTTAAAACAAAAATAAACATATAAATCCACCTCAAATCTGACAGTCTTACATATGCCAATTCTATCTAATTAACAAACGCTCAAACTATAATACCCCCAATTCCCAGGGATGATCCTCCTTAAGTGCGCTTATCCATGAGAACTCTCATTAACAATATTAATGATTCCGTAATGGAAATCAAAACCTGCAATCATTTCTCAGCAAAGCATGAAAATGCAGTTTAGCAGAATTTGCCCTGGGAGTGATGTTTGAAACAAACTAAGAGAAATCCCTGGCCTGGAACACGATGCTTGAAATCTGATTACAAACTTAATTAATCTAAATTCTAATAAGCTGGGCAAATAAAAAAGCTTCTTCAGCTGCTTTAAAAGCCATCTCTTGGGGGGTAAAAGGCAGTATTTTAAGAACTGCATGAACAAAGGTTTTGATCAAATATGACCTTCAATGAACGACCAATCCAAACCAACGATTTAAAAGTGAGTGAATTAAGCCTGTTATAAACACAGAGGCATGCTGTCCCTCAATGGCATTAAGTCTGCCAATGCACCAACACAGACTGCAACTCGGTCTTGAATTCTAAACAAACAGAAGTCACTGCAGTGTAAACTGTCACTAAGGTCTACAAGATCTTTTGAATTAAAAATAAAATCAGGGGAAACACTCAGCACAGACTGAGGTTTACTACTTGAATCTCTGCTGCCCCTAGATAGGTTGCATATATTTTCCAGCAAGTTACTAATATTTATTAAATTAGCTTTTTATGCAGACAAGGGTCCAAAGAACCTCAAGTGCCAGAAGTTTACAGTTTTTCAGGCCAAATTGCTGCTTTACATTTTGTGGAACTTTGCTTAGTTGTTGTTAAAACAAAGAATGAATCACAGATGCCTCACTGATTAGTGGTTTGGTTGTTTTAAGTAAAATCTTACTAAATATAATACTGTCATACTTTAGCTTCTTATGTTAAGCAATTAAGAACAGACAGTTTTCAGGTTGTTACTAAAATCTCCACACTCTCACAACGAGAATAAGCCAGGAAAACAAAAACATTTTACAAAACTGGTATTTTTCACTTTAATTAACTTTCGGTTTCTGCCCACGTCATCTTATTTAAAATAGCATGTGTTCTAACCCATACTTTGCCTTTTGGTGCAAGTTAGTGACAGTGTAGTCCTTCAACAGTATCCAGATCAAACACAGATGAATGCAGACGACTTCCTTGGCAGACTTCTTGTTCCTATTCATCTCTTCTTACATGTTCTCTTTTTGCCTTTCCTGCAATATACCTCTCTTTCTTAGATTATTACCTGCCATGACACGATCAGCATTTTCCTGAGCTGTATAAATACAGAGGCTATAGCAGAGCTGACAGGATTAAAAAAAACCCACCAAACAACAAAACAGGAAAGAGCATCTGGCATAGGAGAAGATGCCGCGCTTGTCTGCTTCTCAGCAGTCCCCAGAGGCCTCAAAGAGGAACACATCCATACTCTTTCGTCCTCCTTTTCCCCTTGAGTAACTTCTAAAGGCACAGTCAAATCAGGACAGTTGGCAAGTGCAATCCTGTGTGTTTTTTGGTCATTTTTTTCCTCCACTTTATGCTCCCTGTCAGACACGGTAAGAGAAAGCAAGGTGACTTGTGAAAAAAAAAGTAAAGTTATTAATAGTTATAGCACCCACCTGCACAAGATAAAACAGACTACAGCAGACTGGAGTGCACTATTTACAAGTACTACACCTAACTGTAGTACTCAGTATAAATTGTGCTTCTATTACTCATTGTGACCAGTGTCACAGCTCAGATTCTTTCCACTTCTAGGGCAATTAAAAAGAATTTAACATCCTCCAGCCATTTTATCTGTATTTCTGTTAACGACTTCTGATAACTTCTGGCCACCACTGTAGTCTGACATTGGTAAATGCCTTGAAGGAGCAACCAAGTACAGCACAACCCTGCATGGCATCAAGAGCTCGATAAAGTGAAGGTTTTGAAACATGTAACATACTGAACTCCCAAGAAAAAATTCTTTCTTTCCCTGAGGCTGTTGTGCTACTGTAACTCAGGGCTATACCAAGCACCAGTGTAAGGGACAACTAAGCCTTAAGCCTACAGTTCTTCTAAAATAGCATTCAATGCTAATGTCAACAAAATTTAATATTATTTGATCAGTCAAGTAATAACCACTTGGTAAAACCAAAACAAACAAAGGCAGCACAGTCTCACACTGATCTTTATTCTACGCGAACCAACTATCCTTAAGCACTGGAGATTTCAAGTATGTCCTGCCACACAGACAAGGAACTACTCAGCACTTAAAATGTCAGTTGAAAAGACCAAAATCTCCATCCTGTGAACTCCTTGAAACGATCTCCTTCTAAAGAAGGAATGGAATGAGATTCTTTTTGCAGAAGTGAAATGTCAGCTCGTCCGCTCTATAAACAGGGCAGAATGCCAAGAGAGGCACTGCTCTCTAGCTCTTGAAATACTAAAGACCTGCAGCAGGCAGCGGGAGCTTTTAAAAAGTATATACAATCCCTCTTTTAAGAGAAGTCATATTTTTGACAAATAAACTGAGCTGGAAAAGTGGCAGCCTCCCTTACTTGTATCACATACGCACTTTGAACAGGAAGTATTACGTGTTTTACGCGTCTATGGAACAAAGTGCAACAGCCACTCAGAGAAATATGATTTGCTCTTCAGCTCCATCGCAATTTAAAGCTTATCACTGACAACACAAGCTATTCGCATATCAGACTTCTTGCATCTGAAGATTCACACAGAATAAACTGTACTGTTTCAGAATATAAATAATCCTTGGTTGCAGCCCTGAAGGAGAGCAGAAAGTATTAGCAACTATAGCTTGCCTTTGAATCACACATGAACAAGGTGTTCACTGCTCTTCTCTCTCCTCTCTCCAGGAGCATTAATTAGGCACAGCTAGGAATACTGTAACCTAGCAACAAACCATCGATATTGCATTTTGCATAACTCACGAAGAATTCAGATTACTTGTTTGCAAACATGCCTGAGGAACATGAACGTGCATAACTAATAATTCAATCTAGTTGGAAATAGTTTCATTGTTACTTTTCGACCAATTAATGATTCTTCCATTTTGCCGGAGTAAAGCTGAACCTTAAATTAACACATTCTGATTTATTTTTTAAATATAATCATAGAATCGTTTAGGTCAGAAAAGACCTTTAAGATTGTCAAGTCCGACCATTAACCTAACACTGCCAAAACCACCACTAAAGCATGTCCCTCAGCACCACATCTACCTGTCTTTTAAATACCTCCAGGGATGGTGACTCCACCACTTCCCTGGGCAGCCTGTTCCAATGTTTGATAACCCTTTCTGTGAAGAAATTTTTCCTGATATCCAATCTAAATCTCCCCTGGCACAACTTGAGGCCATTTCCTTTTGTCCTATTGCCTGTTACTTGGGAGAGGAGACTGACCCCCACCTGGCTACAACCAGTTGCAGAGAGCGAGAAGGTCTCCCCTCAGCCTCCTTTTCTCCAGGCTGAACACCCCCAGCTCCCTCAGCCGCTCCTCACAAGACTTGTGCTCCAGACCCCTCACCAGCTCCGTTGCCCTTCTCTGGACACGCTCCAGCCCCTCAGTGTCTGTCTTGTGGTAAGGGGCCCAAAACTGGACACAGCCCTCGAGGTGGGGCCTCTCCAGTGCCGAGTACAGGGGTGACAATCACTTCCCTAGTCTTCTTTGTAAGTACTGAAGAAAGGCAATGAAAAAAATCAAACTTCACAATTTCTGTTTCAGAGAACCCTCAGAAAAATTTCAGAAGCTAGGAAAAAAATACCAAAAATAAGCTGAAAGTATATGTTGGAATTATAAGTCCTTTGTCAGCATCAATAAAGGCAGATTCCCAGAAAATTGAATGAAATTTTATTTATACCTCTTTGAAATAGAAAGCTGTATACATTTCAAGTTGTGTCTTGTGTACTACCAGCTGAGAAATCATGCTCAGACAGGACTGTTAAATGGAAAGCAACTCTTGTTACTGTTTTCAAGGACAAATTGCTCATTTTCTAACAAATGAGGCCTTAGAAAGTTTGATTAACTTATCACTACCAGTATCAGCAAGTTGATGGAACTGTAGTAAATTTGCACAAGTCTTTTAACTGGTAAATGCCATTTCACTGTGCAGCTGCAAGACCTTCAAACATGTCAAGTCCACCACTGCTTGTTCTCTTTCCAGGGACTAGTTATTGCAAGTTCAGGGAGGTGGAAGGGGAAGAGTATCACTGCAGAGCATAAATGGTCTCTAGAGCCCACAGAACCCTTAACAGAGTATAGGAACCATCATCATCAGAACAGATTTGAGATCTGAACTGAACAAAACCAAACTGAACAAAGTAAAACCTCAATCGTAATAAAATGATGACCTCTTTTATCTCTCAGATTTAACTTCAATGAACTGTCCAGATGTAATGAAATATATAGCCAAATCCAGTTTTGTACCTTACGTAAATTTGATACGAGTACAAGTTTTCAAAAACTTCTGAATTCCATTAAATAACCTACTGTATTCGAAATTAAACAATTTCTGCATATGACACTAATGGAACAACAGAAAGAGTAGCTGGTGAAACAGTCAGACACTAACAGTGTCCAGTCAAACCTGGCAGACTCACTTTTGTAAATGCATAGAAATTACCAATGCATTCGTAGGAAAACGCTTTTTTGGAGCAAAAAGTTGGCAACCAGAGAGGCCCAGCACGTGGTCAAATCCAGACCTTGACATAAAAGTTCGAACACAGAACAGCTTATGCATCACTTCTGAGCTATGAACAGACGGCAGTAATTTGAATTGTGTTCAAACGGAGGGAGAGAAGGCGTCACTATTGATCTCTGCTACATGCAGCTTATAAACAAGGCAGCTACAGAGAGATGTGACGAAATACAGAATGTTCAACAGTTAAGAGCAGCTATCACTTAAATGAACATCTAGAGACAGTAGGAAGACCTAGAAGCAAAGACGTGCATAAAGCTCTGCACCGAACACAGACTGTATTTTTAAAACATTGAGAAAACAGCTTTTGCACGTCTTAGTTAAATGTGTAGAGTAGAACAAAACATGGGGCAAAAGAAAGGACTGTAAATACTTAGACCCAGTAACATTTTGGCTTCCAGTTCCTGCCACGCTGCTTTCTGCAGATTTGTACAAAACCAAGTCAAATGAATGGAAAACACAGAGTTTAGACCATTTCTAAAAGAAGAGTGTTCTGAAAACATGTTCTTAAAATTGTCTACATAAAAGATTATGCCCAAAAATTATGATTCAGTACTAAGTAGTCCGGGCTAAAACTAATAAATCCGCTAAGGCCCACAAAGATTGTGAACTTGCTTTCAGGAAGCCGGGGGGTGGCGAGCGGGAATTTTCGCAATTAGAAGATCCCTGATGCGGTTGCCTTAGAACTCAACCGATTACTTCCAGTTCAAAAAATCTTTTGGGACAATGGCAGACAGCTCCTATTGTCAGCCTCACTTACGGTTATTTTAATAGCTCCAGCTTATTTCTGTCAGCTAGGCTGCTCGTATGTCAGGCTTTCGGACAGGCAATATAATTGCTATACAGAGGAAGAGTACCATGTTGCTAAAGCTCGATATGGAGAGACATAAAAACCCCCTGATGAGTACACATTAGGGAAATGAAATGTTAACTCTTACGCCAATAGGAAAAATTATTGTAATACAGCCACATACGATCTATGTTCCTTTGAAGAGAGAGCAAGTAAAGCAAGCTTTGCTGTTAACATGAGCAGTTGTTCATGATTTGAGAGAAAGCATGCTGAAAAAACATGACTGCACTACTACATCAGCATTACAGCAGGTTTATAAAATATTAGTGAAAATGGAACACACTGCCAGCAGATTCTGGGCCAAGCATGTGGGCCCTCAGTACGCACAAAAGCGGCTCCTCTTACTCTGTTACATGAACAAGGTCTACAGGATCTGTAAATCATTGCTCCAGTCATCCACCCCCTTATTCAGAAGATTTTTGTCTTCAGGTAAAGACACAACTGGTTTCTATGGCCCAAGAAATACAATTACACAGTATCATAAAACAAGAACAAGTAACTATGTTTAAGCAAAAATACTTTGGGATAATACTGTTACACTTTTCAGTTACCTTTAAATCCTGCTCTTTTACTACAGTTTCATGACCAACAGAGAATTTTTACTGAAATGTAGGTAAATTAGAAATAAGTGAAGGGTTCTACAGGTCCACTCTTTGTTTATTTATGAACATCAGAGAAAACGCGGGAAATGTATTTAACCAGATTTTTAGAATGTATGGGTGCTTGCACGTGCATAAAAAATGCAAAGGATGAATTTCTATGTTCTTTGTTAAAGTTTATAAGAATTTCTTACATACACACACAAATGAACACCTATATGCTCTTTGGAACTCTGGCTTCACCCTGCAAAATCCTTCTAACGTCACTGCCAGTCTTCCTAGTAGTACTAACGAATTGTTGACAATGTGAGCGGTTATACTACCACTCTAACAACTTTACTGGGAAATGGGGAGCCTCTGAAGGGGAAATTCCTCTGCAAATGGCCCCAGGAATTTCAAATCTAACTGGAGCTGACAGATTAACCCAGGTCCCCCCTAGGCAGAAGAAGAGGCTGCAAGGAAAATAATGAGACGCATGGGAAGCCAATTATGCACAAAAGCAACACATTTAATTGTACAGAAACTGGTTTGTTGATGCAGAAGGATCTAGCTGTTTAGACCTCTGCAAACTACTAAAATACCCGGACAGTTCTGCAACAAGTACATTCACTTTCTGTCAGTAAATCTTTACATTTACCATCTTAAATAAGGGAAATTTTTCTAGTATACCAAGAATCTTTTTCCTGGATACACAGCATTTCTCTCCAATTCCCTTTTTAGTTGCAATTTAACAATTGCAGCCTACCTCACATTACTTCCACAAAAGTAACTTTGAAGGCTCAGCAAGTTCAACAGAGCAGTCCTCCTCTTTAGTAAGAGGCAGTTACAGCTGTGTTCCACAGCAACACTGGCTCATGACTAACCCACATGCAAAAAAATTGTCATTTAGCGTGTGCATGTTACTTATACTGAGTTGTGTTTTGGACTGCTGTAATTTTGCTTCAAGCTTTCAGTCTCCAGACTATTTTGAGCTGCAGAAACTGCTGGTTAACAATGACAGTTCTCAGACCAGCTCTGAGCAAGAAAAGACACTGATACCTATATAAAAAGGCAAGTAGCATGTTGAGGAATACTGGAAATCAGGCTGTTACTGCTGTTCATGTTACTGCACCAGGTAGCTACAGACACAATGGCACTTAATTACTGTCAACAGAAATGCTGCTCCCAAGCAGATTTACGCGTACAAAGAAGAGCTGGTGTACCTGTTGGCATGCAAGTGCTAGGAGAAGAAAGCAAATCAACGAAGTCATGAGATTAAAGCATCTAGGATCCAGTGGCATCAAAAGATATTTTCATCCTTGTTCTGACAAAGTCAGATTTATTAACCTACAAGGTATCCGTTTATTTATTCAGACTTTATTTCTACTCATGTATTCAGAGGGGATTCCACACTGATCAATACTTGTTATCCTATTTTTTTTTATTATTTGCCTTTACATATGAATAAAAATAAACAAAAGGCCATGCAAAGAAATGTTTCAGAACTTGTTTGTTTCTGAGTAAAAGGACAGGAGAGTCATGAAGACAAAGAACTTTGGGATTAAAAAAAGTATGTTAATTCTCTTTGCTTAAGATTACTATATCAAGTAAATAAGAAAACCTCTGTTTGTAAGTAAATTCTTACATACACACTGAAGAATCGATCCTTAACAGCTAAAAAGGAGACTTGCAACTAGAAAACTAGAAATTATTAGATGTCAAGCATATTTATTTCCAAGTGCCCTGGATGCTTGTTGAGATGAGTTCAGTCATCTTCACATAAATAATGGATAACTGCTTGCACGGTTTTAATCAACATTTTCCGGAAGGAAAAAATGACGAAAGGCAGCAGAAATTAATGCAAGTTAACCGCTTAAAAAAAAAAAATAAAAAAATCTATAAATTTAATTCACTCAATATTTATTGCTTAATAGTAGAACCTGCAAGCATTTAGACAAACAGACCACTGAGTTTCTGTTAGAATTTCCATTGGAAACCTCTTAATTATTCCCCACAGGGACATTTTTGCTGAAGATAACTGCACTTTTAGTAACAATACTGAAGAGAATGAGTGATGTGAATAACTCTCCACCAAAGAAGAAGTTTAATTGTCATAGAGCCATGATAAAAGTAGATCAACTCTTTCTACACTAGTACACTTGGTGTAAATGAAAGAACGCTATCATATTGTAGGTAACTGGTAGACAATTTAGGCACAACATGCATTTCGCTCCTGAACCACTGAAGATTTTTTCCTAGTTCAAGAAATTCACAGAATCTGCAGTGACTAGAGATGGAGTTGCACCAGGTGACCTCCTGAAATCTCTGTGCACAACTGTTCTCAACAATATATTCTCCAATGCTGGTCATTCTTGTGTTTGATTAGACTGAACAACTCAATTTCCAAAGGATTTTTTGATCACCCCTGGAACTACAGACATAGCATGGCATATATTTCTTACTCCATTTCCTCCTGTCATCACATGCTGTATCAATATTCACTCCCAATTTAATCCACATAATCCGCAGTAATCTTGTTCTCACTGTAATCATCACTCCCTTAATTTCTTATTAAACAATGCACATCAAAACTGACATGTCATTTGAGTCAATGATGACTTGACAACCCATCTTTCACTAACAGTTTTTGAAATTCTCACACTCTCCTCCCTACCTTATCTGTACCTGGAAAGATTCAAATCAGTCCAAAATTCCACTGCAAAATTTCACCATTCAGCATGAACATTTTTAAGCCAATTTAGGAATTATTACTACAGCAAGGAAAAAGCTAATTGAAAGGTGCAAGTTCTAAGATTTTTTTTTTTTTTTTTAATATTTGCAAGCACAGTTCTTTATTTCTGGGCTTCTGTACTTACTTAACACACAAGTCCCGGTTCTGAATGCTGATTCGGAATGGTGTGAAATAGTGGGGACTATGAACTGCTTGG
>VYZM01000058.1:436427-455330 GCA_013398915.1 Dromas ardeola | reverse complement strand
CAGCCCCCAGGCAGCTCTGTATTCATCAGACCAAGTTGTAACCCAATCAACACCTTTCATAACAAAACAATCCTTTACTTACAGCATCCATACAGAAAAGGAGGGGAGCCTCAGGTTCTGCATGGGATCTCTATTTGGCAGCTAAGGTGATGTTTTACACAGCAGGATACCTAAGCAAACTCTCAAACTACTTTGGAAGATCCCCCTGCCAACAGCAAAACACAAGATGAAAATGTTTGTCTAAAGCTAATTCAACTTCTTGCAAAGACACATTCTAAAAGCTAGATTAACAACCTAATAGCACTTTGTGAGTTACCGCCATCACAAATGCAAATTACATAGTTTCCTTCTAGCCTAAGAAAGAAAGGTAATCAGCTAGCTCCAGGCTGCTCAGGACCTTGCTCCAAACCCAGGCCTCCTTAACTTCTGCCAAACTGGAACTCAACATTAGCTCTAAATGCTAGGCTTAGCTCTAGCACCTTTGATGCATCTGAAAAGAAACATGAATACAGCAGCATCATCGCACAGGTTAACCCAGGGGCACCATCAGTTCCAGACCTCAGCCGGAATGTAATCACACCCCAAGTACAGCAGTGCAAAGCTGCAAACTGTGGTCAAGACCAGTTGGTCCTTGACAGGTTAACCAGGTAACCTCTTCTGAACTTGAGCACTTACATGCACGTGACTACATTCAGTCAGGCAGCCAGGCTATCGGCACTGGCAATAAAGCAAAATAATGCACCCCTAAAAATTAGTTATCTCCTAGGAAAAAGCTTTCTGGATTGGATTTTTGGATAACAGCAAATTGAGGACTTGTCCTCAGTCAAATTGATAGCAGGTCTCTGGCTCTTACCTTTATTTCTTTGAACAGAAATAAGTTGTGCTACACTGGGTCTATACTTCTTCAAAAAAGTATTTAAATTTCTCCTAATACTAGAGGGGATCTAAAGATACAAGTTATTCTTAGTAAGCTGCTGTTACAGTTACTTGTACTGTCTCATGAAAGAGAATCTATGTGCCAAATGCCTCATTTTTAAAACCATGACAAATTGCTGGAAAATATATTTTAGTTGCATGAAATTTTAAGCAAATGTTTTCGAAACTCAAATTATTACTCAATTTAGGCACAGTTAAGGTTTTTTTAACAAAACTAATTTTTTCTTGCACAATGGTCTGAGTTTGGTTTCATGTTACTGAAGAAAAATGCCTTAAAACCAGAATGAAACCACACAGATCTTCCTCTGTGTTAACTTTGCTCTTATTTTCAATATCATACCAAACATACTCAAACCCACAAGGTATCATTAACTACAAAGCACAAAATAAGACAATACCCCATTTTAAAAATAGTCTACAGAACCAGTTTTTAAAATATCTGTAATCAACAACCATAAATATGCCTCCTCAATTTGTGCCCCACACATACAATTGTGTCTAAGCTAGGATTTCAGCTCTGCTCCATGTATTGCATGCTTGACTATCACTGAAAATTCTGGTAGGGAAGGGAAGTCATCAAAACATGGGATAAATGCTTTAAAAACCAGGTTATTGTGTTTGGGTGGGCATGGTACTGTAATGGCTTCATTATTTATTGTCACAACAAAATCTTTCTTCTGGTGGCCTCTGGAGAAGTGTGATAAAGTCTCTTCTGCAAAGGATTCACAAGGCTGCCGGTGGGAGAGTTGAACTGGGTAGATCTTGTCTCCCAGTCACATCAGTTCAAGTTGTTCTCATGCTGCCCGTCTTTCTCAACTCATTACCAAAAGAAGGGAATGCCCAGGCACAACACAAAATAAATATGTTACTAGAGAAAACACTGAACATACATCAGCATTAAAATATCTTTCCAGAACAGCTAACCACCAAATTAATCTTCACTTACCCCAGCCCCCTTTTTTAAAAAAATATTGTATTATTTTTACTAAACTCTCTTCACAGAGAAAGCTAAGGGAATGACTAATTCTGCATCTCTGATCTAAACTACTTCCTGTTTCCAGAATAAGAACAGCTGTATTTTGTATTATTATTATTTAGCAGAGACAAACTAGTATTTCTTGAACAGACATGTTCCCAACATATCTCAAAAAATACCCCAAAAACCAACCAACATACACTTTTACCCTGATATACACCAAAAAATGCTTCTTAAACTCAGAAGGTGTTACTTGAATTGCTTTAAGAGCTTTAATTATATACTATTCAAATTATATACTATTCAAACAAATAGATGTTTGCCCCTGTATTATTTTCCAAAGAAATAATGAGTTTAATAGGTTTGTGCTCGAGTTCCAGGTTCTGACCTGGAATTCTGTTCCAGATGTCTGTGTGGCAACTGACCAGCCAATTCCAGAATCCAAGAATAAACTGCCTAAGTCCTTTGATTAAGAAAAAACTCCTCTTTGCTGACTAAAGTTTCATTCAAATCTCCAGTATACATATTAGAACCAGGTTTTAGCACTCTCAACTGCTAACTGAAGGGCTGATGCAGCCCCTTATTTAAAAGATTAACCTTCCAAATTAACATTCACAGGCTTAAGAACTTAACTCTAACTTGGAGTTTATAGAACTTAGTAATTGTTCTACAAGGGGGATTTTTGTTTTGGTTGGCTTTGATTTGGGGCTTGGGTTTGCTGGGTTTTGTTTGGGGCTTTTTGGTTTTTTTTGTTTTTTTTTTTTAATTTTATTTTACAAATCATATCAGAAGAACCTTAGAAATTCTTACCCTAGCACATTTATACTTCAGCCTCTGAATAAAATTAGCTGCTATAGCTATATGGGCAAATGAATAACTTCAGTACAATGTAATGTGGCAGTACAGAATCCAGTGTAAGGTGAAAAAAATTTGTCTGAAAAGCTAGTGTAAAAATTTACTGTGCAAAGAGCTGCAACTGCTTAGTATTCTACAGAAACAGAGAACCTCCTAATCTAGCTCTCTCTTCAACAGTAGCGTGAAGAGCTACTGCACTTTGCAAAAAGAAAACACTATGAGAAGATCATCATAGGAGAGGGGTCTACTTCCCATTTACTCCTCATTTTTAACTCACATAAGGAATTTCAATGTCAAAACTTATGTGCCACTGAGACTGTATCTCTGGACAGAAGCTAAGCAGGAAATGTCACTGTCACAATTTCTGTAAACAAACTGACTAAATCTTAGAGCATCTCCTCCTCATAGCCTATCATATCAAACCCAGGAATATTCTTTCCTGACTATCAACATCACCTAATTGATCACAATTTTTAATTTAATGTTTAACAGCTTTCTTACAAAAAGATTTGCTCAACATTTTTTTCTGTTAACAGTTTCCAGTGACCTATAGCCTATCTGACAGATCTGCAAGGACTCCGAATAAACACAGCACACAGTCACCATATGGCTTTGACAGCAGCATGTTTGGAATGCGTACAGTAGAAAAATAGAAAGTATTAGGAATTTTTTGGTTTCTTTGTTTATATGGTGTATATCCTGGTGTTTACATGGACTTATACAAAAGGGGTAAAAATCTAAAGTATATGGAAGGTGCAACTTCAACATGAAGCGTTCACTGAAAGAGTGTGAAGGAAGTCCCATATTTGTAAGGCTGCTTAACTACAATTAACTTAAAACCAAATCACACTAGTCTCAGTTTTGATTAAAAATGCCTCCCCTACCTTCAAGCGGTTTCTGGCTGTACCAGTACAACAGACAGAAAATGTTCCTAGGCATTGGAACTTGATTCTCTACGTTGCAAAACTGCTTTTGGCCTGTGCCAGCTACCACTCTTCCAAAGAGCACCAGGGCACAGTCAGGAGTGGAAAAGCAGCAGACAGAATTCCCAACAGACACCCTGCCTAAAGGTACAGGAGTTGTTAGGATAGATGCAGGCCAGTTGGCTTCCAGGCAGCGCTGCCAGTTTAATAGCTACCCAATAGGCACTTAAGTGTTCTGCTCCACTGATGAACATAGTATTTAATCTTTGCTAATGCCTATCTTCATATTAAAACTCAACAACAGTGAGTAGTGGAATGATTTGAAAAGCTCAAAAGCCAAAGATCACTGAAGAAACAGAACCTGAAGCTACCCCTTACGTATAAATGTAAATCATATCCTGCATTTTAATTAATGCAATTACAAGAACACTACAAAGAAATGTTAACATGCTTATTATGTGTTAGCAATACTCTGAACCTCTTAAGAGTATAATTCAGTACTTTGCTTCAGGTAGTTAAAATCCTATTCTTTTTCCTTAATGAATTACTATCTTCCCAGCTGGAAATGGTTCTGGTAATATTAAAAATAGTATCTCATAGCCATTAAGCTTTATTGATGACATTTTATGCACACAGAGAAAGTGCAATAAAATTAATTTTCTTCCACATGCCCCCGTTAACGTTTTTTTTTACTTGTTCCTTTAACATTCTTTACCAAAACAGATCACCTTTCCTTACCATGGTAGCAAGGCTACACTTGAAAATTACATGGTTCCAAGGGAGGACTATACAAGAAAGATAAATCTGCTAAAGGTTACAAACCACATCTGACTCAAAAACTCCCCAAACAGAAAATAACCAGAGACTGGGAAAGCATTAGAAGGCAGTATCATGCATCTGCCCTGCCCTTATTCTTCCTTACACTACTAGAGACAGCATCTCAGGCTAGACAGAACTCTTCTAATAAAGTGCAGTCATACATCTTTTTAAGTCAGCAAATTAGTTTAATCACCTTAAATTTTGTTGTTACTGTTAAACTGAATTACTGTTATTCTGTAACACTCACAGTCTAGTAACTTAAACTCAGGTTACTGGAAGAACAGTAAGATTACTGGTAACTAATAACTATATGACTGGATTAAACATGAGTAATAATGTTATCATGCATGAAGTTCAGGCTGCCACATCACCCCCAACACCATTCTGGAACTAGGTTACGTGCTGGGAAATATCCTCAATTGCAGAAGTTTAGAAGACGCCTGCTGGTAGCCTTGCAGGTTGAACTAGCTGGGAAGTTTGGTAACAGTGTGCTTGTAAAATTCACCATGTTTTATTAAAATAGTTCAAACAAACTACATCAGGGGAAGCCTTACTGCGTAGGGCCTACATGAAACACCCTGCATGTGGGTGTACAAGGGTTGCAAATCCAAGCGCTCTAGTACACAACTGGTTAGACACAACTGGACACCAGGGAATTCATGACTTGAAACTTCCTTCATTTCTGAACATCAGCTTCCAGGATGGGCTCCCATCTTCTATAAACATCACAATGAGACCTTTCTTAGGCTGAATGACCCAGGGCATCTACAGTCCCAAAGTCTGATGGCTCCCTCAGCTATCTTAATTTTGAGCACCAGAAAGAAAACCAAAACCAGAAGAAGACAACCTTGAAACAAGATAAAAACCAACTCTCAGTAATAAGCTAGAAGCCCTGATATCTCAAGGAAAGAAGCAGTCTGCTTGGCAAAAAAATCTTTGGAAAAGGCCAGATACTGAGCAAAACTAGTAACAGTTCTTGGTTTTACAACTGAAAACCAGTGTGGAAACTTGCTTAGCCTGTGCTGGTACTCCCATGACAGTCACATCCAGCCCAGTGGGCAACACTGAATGGCCTTGTTCACCTATGCAACTGGAAGAAGTACTGGGAGTTCTTTCTAATACTGTTTTTACATACTAGAGCTTCCATCTTCCATTTCACCTTTGAGGAGCATAAATACTTAACGGAAATGCTCTACTCTTGTATTTGACAACCAAAAGTAAGCAGGAGGACATTCTCCTTTTCCCTGCTTGCCTGCTGGGATGGGAACTAGGTTGCCTTGGTCCCAACCTAGCTTCGGCTTTAGGTTCTCCTCCAGCAGTTGCTTCGATCATTCCTTAGGGCTTTTCTAAATGGCAGTAGCAGCATGGTATTGACATGATTTATCTCACTTTTATTGCTCAGTGCTAATGGGATTTAGATGGTGCATGTGGGGGTTTTTTTTGTGGCACACTGGGATNCATGTGTGGGTTTTTTTTGTGGCACACTGGGATCTGTATCAACACAATGCTTTCTATTATGAAAACATCCCAATCTGCTCAACTCCTTATCAAATTTTTTGGGAAAATACTTTACAGCTGCTTTAGTAGGCAATTTATATAGCCAGTTGATCATCTCAATTTGCAGACTTCAGTCTAGCTCACACATAAAAAGCTATCTTAAATTCCAACTTCTGAATGCACATACCTAGAGGATAAACAAATTGTTTTGTTGTATAAATTGACTGCACAGAAATCTTGTTTTAACATTTTTTTCCCCTTATACTGTTGTAATACACCCATAGTCTCCATTTATTATGTCATTTTATCTCTGTGCAGTAACAGTCACAATGTACTGTTATAGTTCTGAATCATTATATATTGAGCGATGATCTCTGATCTCTTTCCCTTACCCACTTGGCTTCCAGTTAACAATTTATGAGCTGGAGATAGCATGAGGCCATAATCTCAAAATAACCTTATTAGTACCATTTATTTTCTTTAGTCATACTTTCGATATCTGTAACTTACTGGGTAAATGAGTTTCATTACTTTATTACACTTAATGTGAAAAATACTTCCTTTTAGGTTGGTTACCTGTTAACTGTGTGCCCTATTTCTTGCATTGCAAAAAACCAAAAAGTGATATGAGGAAGGTGGTACAGAAACCATTGCAATTTTATAGACTTCTGCCATCTTGCTCTCCTTTCCTGAGCACTATTGCCTTTTCAGGGTAAAAAATGCTTACATGAAAGCTAAAAAATTACTGAATTCTCCCCTAATGTACTTTTTTTCTGTGTCTTCAGAGCAATTAGGCAACAAAGTAATCAAAGCAACTCCTGAGTTTGGGCATATGGATCCATTAGGGCTCCCTGTTAAGAAATTTACTTCTAAGGGTTTGGACAGGACTGCAGAAAACAGAACCTATGAAAACCATCTGAACCTAAAATAAAGGTAAGTCTTAGAAAAAAGTGCTCAGAAGTTAGTGGCAAAGTTATATTAAAATCTCTTGTGAAAATTCCAGAATTACAGTTACAAATATCAAACGCTAATACAATTTCCTACCTTTTGAAATGTAAAATTAAAAAGCCTATTAACATGGAAAAGAGAACCTGAAAGCCAGCAAATATTCCATGCATGGAACTAGCTATTTGATCCTTCTGTCATCGTCAATCATCTAGTCTTCCTGCAAATGTGATTGTTGTCTTTGATTCCTAAGAAGCAAGGCACAAAAGAATTCCTCTTAGCCACCAAACAGTTAAGCGTTGACTCCAAATAACTTCCTAAATCCAGTTTACCCACCTTTGAACAGAAAGTACAATATGATGCTTTCCAAGACAGCAGGAAGAGACATATAGCTCAAGGGTAAAGTCAGGAGCCCTTCAGCAAGCTGAAAAAGTTACCGAGTTGCTTGCCAGATCTCCTCTTTCACAAATTCTTTAATGTGCTTTCCTGGCTAATTATCAGTTTGCTCCCTGTATCAAGGCCAGTCCATTTTGAAAAACATGACAAATATTCAGACACTGCAGTATAAAGAGTGCCTTCTGTAACAATGCTGACGGCTTCTTAGCAAATATAAAAGATAATAAAAAATGTCAAGACAAGATTTAAGCTACGTCGTCAAGCTTGTAGATAGTCCACATTCTTTCCTCAGTTCCTTTATATCAACATTTGAAGGAAAAACACACCCACCAAACACAGGTACACACATTCTTCCTTGTGCCAGTGTCTTAAGGGAAATTTGTTCACTGAGACTAAAAACAAGCAACCCTTCTTCACCCCTTCCCCAAATCCCTCTACTTTCATCCCTGAAGAACTGCAAACACTAGATACCAGATATGAATATAGGCACTGACTCTCCCCTGCCTTGAAAATACAGAGCCACTGTCCTGGACAAGATTATTAAATAGAAGCTGGTTTTGTCCCAAGTTCAGTCAGCTTTGTAAACCTTGCAGATTAAAAGGAACTTACTTAAACTCACATCAATTCTTCAGTAAAGCAAACTAGCTTTGTGCCAAAAGAGAAAAGAGGCAACGCCTGCAGACAACTAATTCTGCCACAGTACTAGTGTCACAAAAATATACGTACCTGTCCACATACACACAAATAGATACACATGTACACACTGGTGTCAAAATAAAAATATTTCTTCACTCTTTCATTCTCATTACTGTTACCTTTCACTTGGACAATAAATTGGCAAACTCAGACTCAGTCTGTAGGACAACTAGATATTTGTAACTGTAAGATACTATAACACACAGTAAACTTGAATATACTTATATCAAAAGAAAGGCATAATGATACACAAATGAATAGTATGCACACATATCAAGAACCTAGAAGTGAAACTACTGTGTCTTGGAAAGTATTCGATTCTCCATTTTTAGAAAATCTGTTAAAATAATCTTAACTATGTGCTTCGTTAAAAGCAAAGCTAAGAGAAGCAATGCTACATTTCAAGCTCTGGAGTTGGTTCTTTAGCCACAAACTACATAAATAAGTAACTGACTTTCTACAGAAGAAAAAATGTCGCCTGTAACGCTTTGTTCACCTAAACCTTGAAGAGTAAAGCAACTTTGTGAGTCTTTATTACCCACATTCACAATTGTGGGAAACATATAAAACACACAGAATGGCTACTGGATGAATCAGAGATGATTGCCATTTTTTATTCTCAGTTACAAGTTTTTTTTCTGTAAGACATCAATCACATGTGTCATAATTTGCCTACACATAACTCGTAGCCGAATTTTGCACAACATTCCTCCTCAATTTACTTTAAGGCACTTACATAGTAGCACAATATCAATGCTTTATTTTGATCAGAGACATAAATGAATGGGTAGCTACACAGGTGTCCAACCAAAATGTCTGAAGTCAGCACTAGAATTTTATTGAAACTATATTTCTTCTGAATACATGACACTAGAATAATGCTTACAGTTGCTTGTCAATTTACGCATTATTAAAGAAATAAGGCAACAGTTCAGGCTGCTTCATTTATACAAGTGTTTTTTTAAAGGCTGCATCTATGCTTTCTTTGACAGAAGCCTTTCCATGAAAAGGTATTGCTTACTAACTTATAGATGGCCACCTATAACAACTCTAAAAGATAATTACCAAAACCAGCATGTATGGCAATGTCACATCCATGCATACCTCCAGTACATGAACAACAGAGACATTACTTAAGGTTAAAAAGCATGCAAATCCCTGCAGAGAGCAGTTTTCTGCCTTAGCTTCACAGCCTCGCTGTCCACAACACAACAGTGTTCACATGAGGCATACCTTAATTTTATATCAATAGTATTCTTATTTTTGCCAAACACCAGACACTAAGATCTAAGAATGGCTTTAGGTAGGCTGGATAGAAATGAGGACAATAGAGAAAATCACTTATCAAATGTATACATATAATTTCATTAAAGTGGCAGATAGAACTATACACATTATTGGTGACTTCTTTTGTCCTAACAAGAACATCTATGTCAACTGTGACACTGCAGCTTCTCTTATCTCTTTGCTGGCATAAGATTTTATTTAGAATATAAAAAAGCAGAACGCCACCTTACCTTTTTCTTCATCTATTCGAAAAACTCCTATACCAGATCCATCTCTGATGGAATACCTAATCTCCCCATCTCGTCCTGCATCTTCGTCATAAGCAGATACTGTCATTACTGAGGAGCCAACAGGGGCATCTTCTTTTATAAAGCCTTTATCTGCAAATATAGAGAACCGTGGAGGGTGCAAGTTTTCATTCACATCAACTATTTCAACCTCAACGTAACATGTAGAGGATAATGAAATGGGTTTTCCTTTGTCCTTGGCCCGCACAGTCAAGTTATAAAGTTGTTTCTTTTCATAATCCAGTCTTTGTACAATACGTATCGCTCCACTTAGTTTGTCAACATCAAAGGTGCCATCTCCACTGTCCAAAAGACTGTATCGCACTTGACTTGACTGGCCTAAATCAGGATCATAGGCTTCTAGCCATGTAATAATAGTTCCCTCGGGAAGATCTTCTCGAATTTTCACATGATAATTTGAAGGAATAAATTTAGGAGGATTGTCATTAACATCTTCTACAGATACTTTCAAAATAACCGTTGAAAATAATTGAGGTTCTTCGGTGGGTTGGTCCCTAGCCTCTATTTTCAAGAAATAGACATGCTGTTCTTCACGATCCAGAACCCCTACAACTTTCACAATTCCTGTCACAGCATTAATGGTAAACTTGTCCGTATCTGTAAGAAGAGAATATTTCACTTCTCCATTAGCCCCCAAATCTTTATCAGTAGCTTCAATTTGAATTATTTCACTGTTTGGCTCTTTGTTTTCACTCACTTCAACAAAATAGCTGTCTTGCAGGAACTCCGGTGGGTTGTCATTAGCATCCAAAATTTTTATATCTAAAAGGTGCCAGGCAGACTTCTGTGGTATTCCAAGATCATAGACAGTAATATTTAGAGTATATTTATCTTTTACTTCTCGGTCAAGGGGAGACAGAATTTTCAGCATTCCTCTTTCCATATCAACAATGAAACTACTGTCTTCATTACCTCCAGAGATAACATACACTAGCTTTCCATTGAAGCCAGTATCGAGATCAGTAGCACTCATAAGTAGTATGCTGGAGCCCACAGGTTGGTCTTCTCTTATCTCAATGCTGCTGGGGAGAGTACTTCTAAATTGAGGCGCATGCAGATTGACAGAGTGAGTGTCAAAGAAAACATCCTCAACTTCTCCACGACTGTGCAATTTATTTGCTTGTAAGAGTTTCTCTGCGAGCATTTTGGCAACACCAGTTTCTTCACATTCCAAGTTGACTGGTTTGCGACTAGTAGCTACAGTTATATTGATATACAATGGTTTTGCAAAGTTTTCTCCATCCGTAGCTGTAATTTTCAAACTGTGAAAAGACATTTTAGCACCTAGGCCATCTATTAGTGACTGTTTGAGTGAAAGTACTCCAGAATTTGGATTTAGACTAAATAAATCCAGTTCATTTCCAGATTCAATCTGGTATCTCACCAACTGGAGCTCATCAGCATCAATAGCAGATACAGTTGTTATTTGTTCTCCAACACCAAGATCCCTGGGGATTGTTCCCTCACAATTTATTTTCTCAAACAGAGGTATATTGTCATTGAGGTTATTTAAAAGAATAGTAACAGGAACTTCAACTTCTCGACGATATGGTATACCCCAATCAGAAGCTCGAATCCTTAAATTATAAACCCTTGGCATCAATTCATAATCCAAGTCTTCTGAGGTACTAATAATCCCACTGAAATGGTTAATCACAAATGGCAAAGGATTTAGGTTTGCAATGCTATAGGTCACGTAACCATTCTCCCCTTCATCAGGGTCTTTTGCGCTTATTCTCATAACACTCGTACCTATTGGCACATTCTCATCAAAGGAGGCTTTGTAGGATGTCTGAGTAAATTCGGGAGGATTGCTGTTCATGCCTAGTACCTTAATTAATACTTTCGCAGAAGCTCTTCTGTCACTTGTCACAACTTCAAGTTCAAAATGGGATGCATATTGTGCTTTCACGGGTTCTAAAGTGGTAATAAGACCGGTGTGAGCATTTAAATTGAATTTTACTTTGCCTGGTGTATTTTTAAATACATATTTTAAATGTGGGTAACTAGGCAGAGCTTTCACCATTATCACAGGTGTGTTTGGAGGAGCAAATTCACTTATTTCAGCTCTATATATCTCTTTTTCAAATCTGACAGGACCAGACTTAAATTGCGGTGATGTCACATGAACAACTTTTACAGAAGAAAACTGTGGGGGATTTCCTTTATCTTTAGCTTGAAGGGTAAGGTTGTATCCAAAAGGGTGGCTCTCCCAATCGATGTGACCAATGGCTTTTATTCTGTATTCTTTACCTCCTGGAACAGACCTCACTGTTTTGAACTGTTGAAGCGGATCACCTGCAACAATATTTAATGATGCTATTTCCCCATTTGAACCCTGATCATTGTCCTCGACAGTTACAACGGCGTAAGTTGGATCTTTGTCCGATTCCGATGGAGTCAATGTAACAGCCGTAATAACAGGGGCATATTCGTTTGCTTGCTCTACATGAACAGTTAGTTTTGCCATACTGCTTATACCACTGCTGCCATACAGCTTCAGCCCACGGTCCACTGCAAGAATTTCCATCTCATAACGTTTAGTGTCCGAGTAGTCAAGTCTACCAGTTAGAACTACCACTCCACTAGTTGGATGTATAGCAAACACATCTGTTCTTTCTTTAAAGCTATAGTAGAACTCTCCATTTGTTCCTATATCTGCATCTGTTGCACTGACTCTTGCGATGCTTGTCCTTATTGCTGTGTTTTCAGGCAAAGAAACACTGTAAGATGTTGGAGAAAACAAAGGCCGCAAGTCATTTGTATCCAGTACCTGTATCCTGACCTTCGTGCGCGTTTCAGCATTTGTATTTTTTTCAACTGCTTTAACAGTCAGCATATAATGGTCTTTTACCTCTCTGTTAAGGATAGCTGTGTTTCCTCCCTTGGTCCGTATTCTCAAAAAGCAAAAGTTTCCAAGAACATATTCTTCAGCTTTGAACAAGTTCTCATTGTCACCAGAAATAATTTTGTATCTTAGGTCCCATAATGGATTTGTAATATAAATGCCCATTTTCACTGGATGCCCAACATAAGTCTTGGCTGCGGAATTCTCATACACAGTGGCATTATACTGTGCTTGTGTAAATTGCATTGGTGTAGCATGATGTGGCCTTTGATTTCCTTCACAGTTTCCAAAATGCTGCACCAGCAGCATCAGCAGCAACAGCATAGTCAAGTATCTTCCCATGGCAGCAATTACAAAGAAACCCTGAAACAAGAGAGGGATGTGTTACAACTTATGACTGTTCAAATATTATTCAAATAACTTTGATGTTTATGTTAGAATTCACGCTTGAAAGAAAACTAGAAGTTACACATCTAGGTTATATTCTTTTTTTTTTTTTTGAAGAAAATTTCAACAAGATTTACAGTAATAGAAATGCAGATAAATTAAAACTCCTAAAAAAATGCCAAAAACTAGCAAAACCAAAAGTCTAGGAATTACTACCATGACACAAGGGGAACCCACAGAGTTAACTTCAAATGAACAAATCCATGAAGCAACAGGTTAGAGGAAATACGCCAGTGCTGTCTGCTATAAGTGAGCAAACTAGATGTGAACTACTCTGGAGTAGTGAACACTCACTCCAGTCCTCTACTTCATATGTGATATTGTCTTTTGACAAAAAATCCTTCTCCCTCATTTCACTGAGATTATAAAATGGCTGATGTTCAATGATATGGAAACAAACTGCAAGAGTTGGCTTGAAATTACCATACATTCTTCAAAGTATCCTATCAGCACCTGTTCCAAGAACTATAAAGTTACAGAGAATTCTGCATGTATTGTATTCCCTCCAGCTTTGAGTATCCTTATAAGAGCAGTGGATAGCAGCACATACCATAAAAAACTTTTTTTATCAAGCATCACTAAGTTGTAAAACAATAAAGAATAAGACACATTCCTTTAGTCTCCTCTCAGAACAGATCTGAAACAAATCAGTATCGAGAGATACAAGAACACGAATCTACCAAAATAACTGCAGGAACGATTAAGACATGTTTCTCAAACACACTCTAGACATGACAGGGAAAGAGCCTGGAACAGCAAGACAGACATGAAGATACACCCTCACTGGCTTCCCCTTTTGAAAAAGTCAGTGTATCTTTTCCAATACCCAAATCCAGGCAAGACTGCTGTAGGAAGAAAGGCAGAAACCTCAAGAACAAGACCTTTGGGACTACCCTCTTATTCTCGGTTTATTTAAACAGCCTTTACTTCCCAAAGTCTCACAGGATAACAAATCAAAGCTTCAGAATGCTTCCTCAACAAGCCCAAGCTTTCAACAAAACCCTGGGGGAAAAAATTCTTTCCAGCTAGTAGAAAGCAATCTAGCTTTGACTTGACTGCTTTGATTAAGTAGTACACACTCTTTTCCTTCACCTTTCCCTATTTATGCTAAATATTTTCCCCTTACCTCTCCTTTAGCATCTTCTTCCCTGGCCAGTCTGTTGTACAATTCCTTACTGTACTCTCCTTTCATTCTTCCTGACCACCTCTCCCACGTTTTAGCCCTGGTTTGCCCCCATTCTGTCTTTGGTTGTCAGCCCCTCCTCCTCAGTGCCTATCCTCAGACTAGTTCTGTTCTGTTCGTCTCAGCTCAAAAAGTATCCCATTATGTTGCCTCCTTCCTCCACTCACGTTTTCTCCTACAGCTATTTCTCTCTCCCCTAATTCCTACCCGCTCAGGTAGGTACGTGAAAGATAGCATTGGCTGAAATTCCATGGACTGCCTCTGTTCACTAGAAAGCATTAGAGCAAAGTAATCTACTTGTGCCAATAGTTCACTCCAAAACCTCAGAAGAAGCTAATTCAGCCACAGCCATCAGTAAGTCAATGTTTTTGAGAAGATAATTTCAGACTCAGGTCTGAAGAAACTGTAAGAAATATTAGAGAGGAATAATGCAAACTTAGCTAGCACCCTTTTGGAAGGGGAAAAAGAAAAAAAAAAAAAGAGCGTGTCTGTCTTCCAAATGTAGCAATTAAGTTACATGATTAAAGCTATAACCATAGCAAACAATAAAAAGTGATTGAGCAAACAATAAAAAGCGTATGAGCTTTTAAAAGTAAGTCACTAGCTGGAACCACTACTTACAAGGTCTTAAAGCTGGATGAAGGAAAAGTTGGGAGGGCAAATGAGTGCAAGTTTGGAACAGCCACCATTTCAATGGGTTAACAATATTATTTCTCCCCCCTCTACTCTTTTTCCCAAGCTGTGATTTGTCCTGGGAATAAACAGACACTTGGGTCTCCAGGGCTTCATCCCCCCAAACATACTGACAAGTAAACCAACAATTTAACCCCCCCCCCAAAAAAGAACAACAAAAAAACCCAAACAAAACCACCAAAACCTTGAAATAAATAACCGATATCAATACATCCAAAACTCTGAGCAAATTAAGACACCATTAGACTGTCCTAAAAGACATGTTAAGGAATTAATAAATCATTTTTAAGCAATCAACAGAAACAGCTTCTTTTATTCCATCTTGCTGGAATTTTGGAAGCCATCTACTGTCAAAAACTACTTAATGATCAGTTCCTATGCTGATCTGGTCAGATCTTCCCCTCTTTTCTTCCTCAGTCACACTAGGATTTTTTTACTTTTTTTTTATTTTATGCTGAAGCCCAAAAGCCAGCTTGACCTCTGATGCTATGGCATCCTGTAACTCACTGTCTACACTTATGTTTGGCAACAAGCTGTCTGAAGTGGTATATTTATTATATAAAACATTGTACCTGCCTGTATCTTTTATGGTTTTCTCCTCACATCTCAGGCGCATTAGACACAACACGCACCACACTATGATGCATTAGACTGCATTAAGCTATCCAAGCTCCTCATTAAAATTCGAAGTCGAACACATGTGTGTTTTACTATTACCATAAATATTTTTCTGTGCCATAATACCTTAAGCACTTTTTCCTGCTTTTCTGTAATAACTTCAGGTGGAGACTGTTCAGAACTGGCAACAGGCAGTCTATTACATATGATGACACAACTACCAGTAAGAGAATCCATTTCTGAGCAGCAACTTCTAAGGTTTGCTGAGTCACAAACCTAGAGCTTAGGAGCATCTCTCAGCTGAACCTTAGATAAAAACAAGTTAGTCATTTCTGTTACGTGACACTTTTTCCATCTTGTCATAATTTACAGAGCTACTGGAAACTAAAAAATGTTGATCCAGGCTTATCCAAAAAATCAACATAATATAATCTTGATAAATATCTAAGGTATTAAACAATGCCAGTTGTAAAGACAGTTAACTACTAAGGGAAAGCATTAAAGTGTTAAGAAAAAGTGATAATGTGTTAGATATAAACTCAGATGGCTCATTACAGTGAGCCAGAATGACTGAATTTCAGAAACATTTTAGCCAAAGGCTACACTTTGAACTCCTAAATTTTTTATTATCTTTGGAATATGACCAGTTTAGGATTTTCTGCATCCATTTTCAACACATAAGGCAACCGTTTGCTTCACAAAACATCATAGCCCTTGGTTTATAAGAAGTGTGCACCGTATTTATTCTGAAAAGCTACTTTCAAACAAACTTCGATTTCCTATTTGGAAATTATTATTTGGATAATTTTTATTTATATGCACATCCAGGTCATTTTTATTTATATGCATACTCAGCACTGAGATACATAAGACAGTTTTAGTACTTAGTTACAATGTTAACAAAATTATTAACACATAAACACTGTTGAAATAATTTGTGTATGGGAAAAAATACTAACACAACTTAGAAATATGAACTATCTTCACATTAAAGGTATAAGAACAAGCAAAACTTTGGTGCTAGCAGACCTCAAAGTGATAACTTACAAATGAAGATGATTTGGATAAGATAGCAGTCATATAAAAGACTGTTTCTCTTGGCAGTATGTTTACAGTATACAGACTTCAAAGTTTATAGTTTGAGACTTAAAAGTTTTAAGCGTGAAAATACGGAATTTAGTAAATGGCAATCTCAATGCCAAGCGAGCCAACAAAAAAAAAAATCAAAAAAACCAGACACAGGCAAAACAAGCTTATCTTCTAAATAATGTATCAGTGGTGACCATACATTGGGAGATTTACTCCGACAGTAATCAAAGTCAGGTAGAAAAAGAATCTAAATCAGGCCACATAGCCTGAGTCATGATGAGTCTTAGTCCCATCGCTATCCCTTTTCCACATGTAAGATCTGCCAGTTAAGTCCAAAAGGACCTACTGTAAGACTAAGCTACACCATTTACGTTAGCAGAATGACAGTCTGTGAGCATGGCCTGTTACACTGCTCTAGGGACACACCAAAGAGCATTCTGAGGACTAAAAGAGTTTCTTTAGTGCTGTTTCTACAATGCTTGTCTACTGAAATCTTTCACTAACTTTTAGCAAATGTAGTGGGGGTTTCCCTCCATATGTGCACCAGCTTCTTTGATTTGCAATGTTAAGTTATTAACACTAAAATGTCCCCACCAATCGAAACATCACCTGTACTTAAAAGGTCAGTTTTGATCAGCACACATAACTGATGCCGTTTGACAAAAATGCACTGTGAAAAGTTATTACAGCAGTAACTAAACTGTCATGACAGGGTTCCTATTGTAGAAGTCTACAACAGATCGTGTGGCTTTGTGGGCTGTATGAACTGTAGTTACACCTACTCTTTCAATTGCTTAAAAGCAAATATTTATGTAGTTTGGAAAAAAAAAAAATAAAATCAGGTTTAGCTCTCTCAACGTCCTTCACTTTCCAATCAAAAACTTCACAGCATCTTTTGCTCTTCTGGGAGGGAGGGTGGCCGTCTGTTTTGGTATTCAGAAAATTAACACACGATGAAAGCATATGGTAACGTTACTTTAGTAAAGCTGGTAAGTTATTCAAAAAATGTACATTGTCACAGAGATTAACATAACAGTTTAATCTTGTGACTAAAGTCCAGTAAGTTTGATGCTTGTATTCTCCACATTATGAGTTAATCCCATGAGATACTTTGATTTATGCTTTTGAGATCTTTGCTGTTGAAAGGAAAATGCAGCAGCTTTATTCAAACAGCATGCTAGAAAGTGAAACAGCCAGAGTGAAACGAAGTTTCACACAGAGAATTTTTACTATTTATCTGTAGGGCAGCTACTTACTATAGTGTATCAGCTACTTACTATAGCGTATCCAATACTAAACTCACCAGTTGTGAAAGGAAAAGCAGACCTCCAATCTCTGTGAATGAAAGAGTCTGATCGAAATTTAACATAGCACCTTAAAGTCTGTAATGACAAAAATAGTTTTACTGAGCTTGAACTCAGTTTTAAACTTAAAAAAAAAATAAAATAAAAGATGTAAATCTTTGAGGGTTTAAAGGGACTTTACGTTTGCTTACTTGCACTGGTAACTTAACCACACAAAGTTCTTTCACGTGCTAAGTTGTAAAAACCAGGAGACTATCCTAGTCCTGGGACGACTACTAAAGTTCACCTTCCAGTCTCCTAAAAGTGAGACTTCTAGGATTTCACAGATAACAAAACAAAAAACTTAAAAATGAAATAGCTTTCAGCATTAAAGTAAGGTATTTTACTCACTAAATAGCTGAATATTTCCACATGGTTAGACAACTCAATAGGAAATACACAACTATTACACAGCATTCTTTTCTTTTACAGGAAGACAGCAGAGGTGGGAAAAGAATACAGGTAATATTTCCCATGCAACCGCCTGGGAACAACTTGCATGCAAGTAGTTTAAACCGCAGCATAACCTGCTGTTAGAAAGTTTTAATTTGTTAATGCGTTTGCAAAAAAAAGTTTATGGGGGGGTCGGGAGGGGGGGGAATAGTATCAGCGGTAAGGCACACTGTCGCTTACTGACACCAAGAGATTAAAAAGCGCACCTTTCGAACAAAGCTTTGGTTTGTTTCCACTGCCGTAAAGAAGGAAGGAAAAAAGCCGCAGAAGCCGGGCTGATGCGCTCGGCCGGGCTCTCCCGGAGACCCGCGTCCTTGCCGGCTCCTTTCGGAGAAATCCGGCCGGGAACGCAAGGAGGGACGCGGCAAACAAAGGAAGAAAGTCACCCCGAGGTACTTTGCCGGCCGCCAATCGCCCCTGCCGGCTTCCCGGGGAATTAAGTTTGCCGCGGCCCATCCCACGAAGACACCTTGCCTCCGGGGCGAAATATCACCGCCATCCCCTTTTCTACCGGACGGAACTTGAGAGCAACCTGCCGGCTGAGCTCCGGCCGGCTCTCAGGGGAACGGGGGAAGGGGTCGGGGCCGGGGG
>VYZM01000058.1:401522-421559 GCA_013398915.1 Dromas ardeola | reverse complement strand
CCTCTCCTATGAGGACAGGCCGAGAGAGTTGGGGTTGTTCAGCCTGGAGAAGAGAAGGCTCCAGGAAGATCTTATTGCGGCCTTCCAGTACCTCAAGGGGGCTTATGAGAAAGATGGTGACAAACTTTTTCGCAGGGCCTGTTGTGATAGGACAAGGGGTAATGGTTTTAAACTAAAAGAGGGTAGATTCAGACTAGATATAAGGAAGAAATTTTTCATGCTGAGGATGGTGAAGCACTGGCCCAGGTTGCCCAGGGAGGTGGTAGATGCCGCGTCCCTGGAAACCTTCAATGCCAGGTTGGATGGGGCTCTGAGCAACCTGATCTAGTTGAAGATGTCTCTGCACGTTGCAGGGGATTGGACTAGATGGCCTTTAAAGGTTCTTTCCAACCCAAACCTTTCTATGGTTCTATGAAATTCAGGAAAAATGGCACACACAACCCCAAGGGAAACTTTCTCATGATTTATTTGTTAAGAAGACACCTTTCAGATTTCCAGTTGTGAATTAGACAGTTATTAAAAAGTAACACAGTTAGCCAATGACTGATCTTTTTTTAACTGCTTTTTCCCTTTGGTTAAGATCTTGAAATATGGACTGCGTGATATCGTCTAGTCTAAGCGAGGCCTCAATAGTTTATTTATGTGTGCATTTCCTTCTGCTATTAAATAAACATTTTGTTTGGCTTCGTAATACCATGATGACCCTTTCACTAGTTATTATATATTCTGAAACAGGCACAATAGTAGAAAGACAGACACAAGTATGCTCCCCCTTACAATGGAAGTGTCAGGAATGCTTTTTTTTTTTTTTTTTTTTGCAAACCCCTCCTTGCTTTCTTTGATTTTTTTTTCCCACAAAAAATTTTCCTACAGAAAAGTAAGAACTCGTTTTCTTCATCTTTTATTTAAATGCACTTTGTTTCTTGGTCAAATTCACAACATATGTTACTGTTGCCTCTTCTGTTCAATAGTATTTAATGATTTCTACTCCATAAAGACACATAAATGTTTAAAGTGTATTATTGTTGCTGTTATCAAGTATTACTATAAATAGAGCCTAGATTCTTTGCTAATGCTTTCAGGGACAATTTTTCTTGTATTCTGTGTATATAATAAAAAAAATCCTGCTCTGAAGAATTCATAGAGTGTGTGTAAGCAAAATAGACAGATACAAAGTGGTGACAAGAAGTATTCAGAAGCAGTGAGACTGTGCTGGTCAGCTGGAGAGGACCAAGTATCACTGTCAGTAAACTAACCATTGTCAGGGTTACTGTAAACAAAGGAGATTTTTGGGGTTGGTTCAGAAGAATTTTAACTAGTTATTTTAGAACATTTATGGGAGAGGCTGACATTGTGGGCCAGTGAGTTCAAATAAATCAAGATGCTTACTTGACATTTCAATAATTGAAAAATTTATGTCCTTAAGCTACTTATTTGAAGAATGTCAAGGGACGGCTGTCCTTTGAAATAATTGTCAATGTGTTGTGCTGCATTGTGAGTTTGCAGATGGCAATATGAAAATGTTTGTAAAAGTAACGACACGTTAAATGGAATTTGCAAATGATCCTCTATCCCAAAGTGCTAAAACAGGATCCCTCCGTGATTTCCTCCGTGTCTCTGCCACCGAGGTGTAGAAATGACTTAGGAGAAATGAGCTGAGAGGAAGAAAACACCAGCGTGCCGGTGAGGAAAAGCTTTGCAACTGATTTCAGAACACAAATGTTTTTGTTAATGCTAGGGGACACGCAGGAAACAAGGACAAGGATTCATTGCCATTACTGTGACACTCAGTGGCCCCATAAGAAAAGTAGTTATTGGTAAGGATTAACTGGTCAGCCTGGGCATGTCTATTGGCTTAAGGAGTTGGTATTTTACTCTGTAAGCAGTTTTCATTTGGTTCTTTTAATCACGTCTGTGTTGATATATTCTATCTGCTTTGACAAAATATATTTTTTGGATGTAACAAATACGAACAAGACCCTCAAATTATTGAGAAGCCCATTTCCAGCTGGTTTATTTCTATCTCTCCCATGGCATTGCTTTTTCTAGATCCATGGCCATGAAACGCGCTTCTTTATTGCTGTCAGAGTCCAGATGAATTGACTCTCTGACCATTGTACAAGATTCCTGAATGTTTTTAGAGAACATATAGGATAGAAGAAGGTTACCTGGGCAAGGGAAGCTCACATTTTGGGTATTTCCTTTATCTGACTGAAAACAGCAAGATTTAAGAACTGAACTTTCAAATTCATTGGCTAATTAGGTAAAATAAATGCAGTTCAGTAGCATACTATTGGAAGCTATTGGCATTTTAGCTTAATTTCTTTTGCAGAAGAAAAGTAAAAAGGGTAGCAAAGTGATCCTTCTAGTATAAGTCATTTTAGCATGGAACTGTTGTGTATCATTGACCATCTCTGGAGACATTCAAAACCCGCCTGGACGCGTTCCTGTGCAACCTGCTCTAAGGTGACCCTGCTCTGGCAGGGGGTTGGACTAGATGATCTCCAGAGGTCCCTTCCAACCCTATGATTCTATGATTCTATGATTCTATGATTCTATGATCTATCTCAAAATCCAGTGCTAAGAGTCTATGTAACTACCATCTTACATTATCATATAACCATTGTTTACTTCGCAATTTCAATATGTTTCTTTTTATAATAACCCTTTGTGGTTAGAAGGTTGTAGTATATTCATTTCATACCCGAGGAAGAGAAACACAAAGGAGAGTTTTTATTAACATGCCCAAGTCCTATTTTTAAATTACTTTGATGCCAAAATTTCACCCAGTACTATTGATATTCAAGCTTCTAAAGGCCATGTTTGAAATTACTAGTTGTGAAATAGTGAGGCATCAAAAATAGGTCAATAAAGTCAGAACAATAATAATTAACGTTTTATATGAGACAACATCAGAACCAACTGCATGTTGCTATACTTTTGCCGTTACTGCCGGTTCGGGGGCTGAAGACTTAAAGGGTGACATCATTTGCAAAAAGCCAAGAATGGAGAGCAAAAAACAATTCACATCAGCCATCTGAGGACCTGTATCTCAAAGACATGGCTACTCAAGAGTTATTCTATATTAATCCCTATGGAATTTTTTAGATTCCATGAAAATTTTCTTGAAATAAGAACATTTGCATGAAAAAAATTGCAAGCTTGCAGGTTGATTAAGTTCAGCTGTACTATAAAAGACCCTGAAGAGATTTAGTAGCTTAGGTGTTGACACGAATTTAGGGCAATATCAGGTACTACTTATGATGTAACTTAAAAAGGAAATAGGCAAATATAGCAACTAGGTGCAATTTCCTACGTGTTACCTTCAAGTATGCTATTATCTAAGATAACAGGAACTGGTGTCCAAAGGTAATTCGTGTGACACAAAATGCAGTTAAATACTTATAGGTGTTTTCAGAAGTGCCATGGTAAATTAAGCACTTACCTCATTCAAAAAGTTCATGCGAATGGTGAGTTGCTACGGAACTCATCTATCCACATCTGTGAATGATATTAGGCCCTAAACACATTTACAGATTGCAGGGGTAATATTCGAAATATCAGTCTGAAATAATTCAGTGGTTCTTGTGAGTCTGCAGACAGGCTGAAATTAGTGCCTCTCCCGAGTGTTAACTATTTAATCATTGGTTGAATGGTAGAAGAAAGAAAGAGAGAACAATTTTATGGGAAACTATGAAATTTATGACTGTTCTGTTAAATATCAAAACACCACTTCTGGCTGAAAGAAATTCCCAAGGCAAAGTGTTGGATGAGTGTTCAGGAGAAATAACTGTATGTGCTTACCTTATGTTAATGTTTTTCCCTAGGCATTCCTATTGTCACAGAATCACACAGAGACTCTGGGTCGTTGAAGGGGACTTGAGATCATCCAGTCTAACCAGCTACAGCTGGTTGCCCAGGACTGGGTCCAGTTGTATTTTGAATATCTACAAGGATGGAGACTCCATGACCTCTCTGGGCAACCTGTGCCAGTGTTTGACAATCCTCACCGCAAAAAAGTGTTTCTTACGTTCAGAGGGAATTTCAGGTGTTTTTTATTTGTTCCCACTGCCTTTTGTCCCATCGCTGGGCACCACTGAGAGGAGTCAGGATCCCTCATCTTCTTTCCCTCTCATATAATATTGATATACACTGATAAGATGCCCAGAGAGGTTGTGGAGTCTCCTTCTCTGGAGACATTCAAAACCCGCCTGGACGCGTTCCTGTGCAACCTGCTCTGGGTGACCCTGCTTTGACAGGGGGGTTGGACTAGATGATCTCCAAAGGTCCCTTCCAACCCCCACCATTTTGTGATTCTGTGATTTTATGATAAGATCCCCCTGAACCTTCTCTTCTCCATGCAGAACAGTCCCAGCTCTCAGTGTCTCCTCACCTGAGGAGTGTCCAGGTCATTAATGAACGTGTCAAACAGCATTGGCCCCGGTGTCAGCCTCTGGCGGATACACTGACTCGCCTCCAGTTGGACTTGTGCGGCTGGCCACAAGCCTCTGGGCCCAGACTTTTGGCTGTTACCTGATGTTAATATTCTTCTGTAGGCAACTCTGTGGGCCACGGTTAGAGCACAGGATACTGGGCCAGATGGACCCATTATGACCATCCTTATTTTCTTCTTTCAGTAACAAAGGTAGAAAGAGATTGTTCTTAAATCGGATATTCCCAGGACTGTCTGCCCTCCAAACACACCCCCAGGCCTGCAAAGCAAGAATTGCCATGAAGGGATTTTCTGTAATCATATTCCAAGCATGTAATGAGAACCACTTGGACCAATGTGCCCTTTCCTTGATATTAAAAAGATGGGATAGCAATAAAGCTGTGATTTTTTAAGTTCCTTGGCAAAAAAAAAAACCCCAGAGATTACACAAATATCCAATTGTTTATTTAATTTTCATGCTGAGCACCTTTGTCCTTTAAATGGCCTTGATAATCCTAACCCATGAACTAAGTCCGTAGAAATAAAAGTATGTCCTTCTGAATTGTCGTCTTTGGCATAATTTTCTGTAAATTACATAAGGAATAAATTAGTGCAAAATTTCTTGTTTAGCTTCAACCTCTGCATGTGTTGTATTAACTCAGTGTGAACATCTCTGTTCGTATGTCACATGCCATTCCATTATTCTTTGTTGGCATAAAAAGAAAAGACAGAACATTCAAAAATATATTATAAAAATAATACATCAAAAGGAACAAGGAGCTTTGATCCTCACATCTAATTAATTGCACATTGGATAGATTTAGCTCATACAAATGTGGGATAGTTACTTCACTGTAAATGATTAATAGCAATGTATGAACTGTTGTTTGTTTTTTCTTCATTCCTTCCAAATGCAAAAACACAAACACCTACAGTTCAAGCACCAGGAAAGAGGTTAAAGCGTGCTATGTCTGACCTCTTCGTAATTATTTATGCTATGTAGGGTCTGAGAAGCTCTCATCTTCCAAGGCCTTTTCAGTAATTCGGCTCATAAGCAGGTAGAACATGTATGCACTTCCCTGAGCATCATTTGTAAGTCAATACAGATGCTCTCATACCAATCAGTGAAACATGAGGAGCTATAATTTATAATAGCTAGTGCACCGAGAGCCATTTATTATACTTTGCACCTATACAGCAATTGATGTATATTGCCAGTTCCCTTGGGATAAGCGAAGACCTTGGGGACAGACATAATGTTATTTAGAATCATGAGGCACATCACAGGCTGCTTTGATCTAGGTATAAAAGGAAGCATAAAATAAACCTACTTTTCTAATGAAAATTTTCATGCAACCACCAAATGCATTGACTTCATTCACTGTGCCCAAAATGCTGTGGTTCAAACCTAAAATTTTAAAGATAACTTTCACATTGTAGCCTGTGATGTTTACAATACTATTCATGCATAATATGCAATCACTTTTTTTCAATTACTCTTTGACAAAATCCTGCCAAACACAATAGATATGAATCGTCCATGAAGAGTGAAATCTACCTTCGGTTACACAGCAGTAACTCATTGATTTGGCAGAGTGCGATTTCACAGTGAATGAATCACTCGGAGTGTCTGCTGATTTATGCTCTCAGTGTGTTTGAGCGTGTTTGTGTGCATGTACGTATAGATCACGCAATTCTTTTGTAGCTCCGCATACTCTGCAATTTCTCCGGGATGCCAGGCATTGAGAAAGTGAAAGGTGCGTATTTTCCCAGCAGGGATCAAAGCAGAAAGATAGTGCAACTTAGATAACCTTTCTGCCAGGCTCCCTGCACAGCGGAATTCCCGTTTAAACATCTTTCCCAGAGCTGCATCTCCTGCCTCCCCGCGCTTTACTGTTTCTACACCAATGGCTGTAAGTAGGAGGTGCAGTGAAAGGTGAAACCAAAATGTTTTGATGCTGGGGGCTTTGATCCTTCCTGCTCTTTTAGGATCCCTTGTATCCGAAGCCCTCAATCAAGTTCTGAGAAACTTCTGGGAGGAAGGACGGTCTTAAAAAGTTTTTTTCATTCCTTTTTTTGTTTCTGCAGTTTTTCCCACAGAAGGGCGTATTCAGATTCCTAAAGAAGGCTTTGAAAGAGATCCAAAGAGGCAATCACATGCATGTGCAACTATTTTTTCACCAGGCAAGAATATATGGAATGTGAATGGAGTTTCAGCACAGCCCTGCGAATGTGAGTATCAATTGAAACTGGGTAGGCAAATTCCATTAAGTACCAGGTAAATTAATGTGCATGTAGCCATTGAATTGCTAACTTCGTGTAATTGAAAGCAGGAAAACCTGTCTGCATTCAGTTGTTAATATAAAGTTTAATTAGAAGGAAGATCTTTAAGGGTGAAGAGTGTCACCGAGCAGCACAGACTTCACAGCATCTTGAGAACATGATTCTACCAAGTATAGGATTTCTGAAGGGAAAAATGAATGTTAGTCATGCTTCTCTTGCACAAAAAGTAATATCTGGTCGACTTTCTATCTACAGGTTAATCCTAAGTAGGAATAAATATTTTCCAAAGACTAGACAATATATTCTGTCTCCTCAGGTAAAAAGGTGTAATTGAAATCCGTGTAGCTTATTAAGTCTTCAGAATGTAAATTAGTTCAAACATATCTGATTCTCACATTCAAAATAGCTAGTAGATACAACAGCATTTGCTCTTAATGATTGCCTGTTTTCTTTATTATCCTCCCATTTAAAAAAATTCAAGTCACCCAGCGAGACAACAAAAAAAGCACCGTGTGACCCAAGTGACTAATAATAGCAGGAGAGTGACCAAGGAGACTGGCAAACAGCAAACTGCTTACGACGACGGGTTTCAGGCGATAGATCCATTCACTGTAGCTATGAACAAGGGATACAGTTGCAGCAGTTGGGATTGATTATTGGATAACATAGAGGCAAAACCATGATCCAGTCATCGGATACGTCCTTTGCTGTGAAAAAACAACCATTTGTAGCAATGATTTGCTGCTTGAACAGTTGTTTTAAGATAAGAAGTCCCTAAAACTGCCTTCTATTATTTTTATTTTTATTTAAATTTTATTTCCATCTTTACTTTCTAGGAGTATATGCCTGTATTTGAGGACCTATGTGGAATGGCACAGGCCTTACAGAAATTTAACTAATTACTCCTCCTCAGTTGAATTTTAATTTTGAAACTGAGCTTCCAAACTGTATAGAGAGACAGAAAAGAAACAAATAGCTCAAGAGCAAAAGCATGCCCTCTGTTTTTATGCCTCTGCCTAAACAAAATCCATGCACTGAGTTTTTAGAAAAGCAGATTAAAATTGTTGTTGTTTGAAGGATGTTTACTGCATGTAGTTTGTAGGACTGTAAGTGAAGCATGACCCGTTCATGTTTGCTTGACTTTTCTCAGTTTACTGTGACCCAGGATTGTTGGGTTTGTTGTGGCTTTATTTAAACTTTGTTCCTCTATGAGGAGCTGTGGCTTCTGTATTTCTCAGCATCACTGTACCCCATGGGTGACATTTCCCTCTGATCCTTAAAATGCTGTATTTCAGATGTTATATCACACCTCTGAAGAGTAGCTCGCTAAGGAAAATATAGCTGTATTTTCCTGAAGGAACTGAAGCTACATCAGGTTGAATTTCACCCTGTAGGTTATTTAAGCACAGTATGATGTTATACAAACTGCGAACAGAGGGCAAATTCCCGTCTGCTACTGAAGAGATGTCATTGGGGGGGGGGCGGGGGGAAGCAAGTAACTTCCATTCCCTTCCACTGAAGTCTTAAAGGCAAAGACTTAATTGTACTGAACTGGAGAATAAAACCAATTTCCAAGAGGAATACCCATAATTTGGCCTTTGTTTTGTAGCTCAGATATATAAAAACAACAGTTTACAATCTCTTGGTCTGATCTCGTTTACAGAATGTTGTATGAGGGATTTTTTATTTGCTTATGTGTTTGCTTGTATGTTTTCTAGTTTCAGCTGATTTTAGATGACTTTCCTCTACTTTTTCATTAGGTTCATACGTCTAAACTCCGTGGGACAGTCTGTCTTTAGATTAGGGTTTTTAATTTTTTTATTTTTTTATTGAATGGTAATTTCATAAAGTCCATGTATCACCTGGGTCGGTCTTCTGTTCTTTTTAAGTGCAGCCTTTCCAGTCCTCAAGATCCCCCACATTTGCCCCAGTGATCTACCTCAAATTGCAGTGAGTAAGCAAGGGATCAGAGTGTGGTAGCAGCACTTCAGTGACAACGTCCCTCTGCAACGTGTCTGGGTGGGAACCTGCTTCCCCATGTCCAAAAATGGCTGGGGAGATCAGAAGAGAAAAAAATACAGAACTGTAAGAAAACTGGAGGAGAACATCTTAATCCTATTTCATATTCTTCAGCATCTGAGCTGCTTAAAAAGCCACAGAGATCCTGAAGGGGCACATTTTCCAATGGTGACACCTGTGGGAAGCTGCATGGGTCAGGTCCTTCAAAACTTGAATGAATGCTCGTTCACCAGCCCATAATCTTTGTCCCTCTTTGAAACACCCAGCTCAATCTATAGTCTTTGTTTTCCACTATAGTTCCACCGTTTTTCTGTGGTTATCAAACCATGCCATTCTTCGGTATGAGAACTACAGTGAGTGACCTGCTTTCTTACATTTAGTTGTATCTCCTCTTCTTCTAGTTGATATTTGATTACCAGAAAGGCTTTATGCACATCTTTTACTATCCAGATACATCTCCACGTATATTTATATAAAAATCTTTTTGCATATAAATCTTTTTATATTTCTTTATGTTCAGAAAGTGAACACTAGTGAAATTCCTTACGGTAAATGAAGTGCATCATGATAGAAAGGTATAAGGCATGTTCTTTTGAATTCTATACAGAGAGTTCTCTAAAAATTGAATACAAGTATAGTTACAGAAGAGAAGAGAAGAGAAGCAATCTAAGAATCTGTGTCTGTGCTTTGTAGCAACACTGATTACAGAAGAAGTTAGCAAAAAGTGAGAAGTCCAGGACTACTTGTAAGTCTGATTAACCTGTAAGTACGGTTGTAAGGACTAAGAGCCGGCTAATTGCTGGTAAGATGTAAAATGTATCTCCTTTTTCATCTGCTGCTTCCTCTGGGGCAGAACATAGAAAAATTACTTTCTTCATCCTTTTCTTAGCTAATTTTTAAGTTTTCAGATTGACTGCTACAGTTCTGCTCCCCTTTCTAAGAGGGCAGGCTGTACGAGTCAGCATCTTACTCTCTTAAAAGCTGCTCTTTCCCGCTGCAAAGCACTGTGATACAATGAAGAAAAAGGCATCGCAAATTTTTCTCTCTTGTTTTTGTAGGTATCTTTGGCCATCAAAATGCAATCCTCCGTTTGTTCCTGTCAAGAACTGTGCCCTGAGCATGTACTACCGCAGAACGGAAGAATGTCCTAACAAATGCTTTTAGACACTGCTCTGGATCATTGTTTCACAGTAGCTTTTTAATACAGTTATAAAGTTGCAACCCCCAGTTACCAAGAAAAGACACGATTTGTCTGATGGTGATAATACTGTTGAAAGCCTTTTAGAAACTGCAGAAAGGGTTTGAAACATTGCTTTTGTTTCGAGCAGCAACACCATGTAATGAGCGCTGAATTTATAACTGATGAACGTTTTGAACTGGGCTTGTCCTTCCCATCTCCCAGCATTTTCCTATTTAATGTAAGGAGGAATTGATACAATACAGTGACTTTACATGTTTAGAATACGACTAATAAGTGTCGTATGCAAAGTTTCCAGACTTCTCTTTCTGTCTCAACAAACTTTAATCCCTTCCCGTTTTCTTCCCCTTTCATGTCTGTGTTCATCGTTTTGGCTTATGCATACAGTTTATATTTGAATTCAGCAATGAAAGCGAGTTCAGTCTTGGTTCATATCTTCACTTCCCCCACCAACCTTTCATATAGCTGTATGTTATTAAGTCTCTCCTCATTAAGTCTTTTTGCCAATCTAACATATTCTGTTCTTGCTGATTTTAGATGAAGCCTAAGCAAAGTCTTGCAAAATGGCATCATTACCTTTCAAGGTTTAAATTTTAAGTTTAATTTGCAACCTGCAACAACACATAATGCCCAAATGTAGGTGAGAAGATAAAAGAGACAGTTGGGCAGATGGGCAGACTAAAGATATTAAAAACATAGATTATGGGAAAAGGAATAGGAAAGGCACCCCACCCCCCCTACTCCCAAATCCCAAACCAAACACACTGCAAATGTAAATCAAGGCAGGTCCAAGTTGATGCTGCTCTACTGATATCCACTTATAACAGCTGAGGATCTGGGCCTGTGACTATCAGCCCTATGAGTAGAGATACCTCATAACACTGGCTGTACTGAAACACTTTGCATATTTAGTCAGTTTAGCTTTCTGCGATCCTTGGCAGTGAAAAGCTGTGTTGTGCAACATGATTCAGAACACCAGCAATGACAACCCCAGCAGCTGGCCACTTCCCCTCCTGCGGATTTACAGCAGGATATTTCTACACCACATCACCCCGTGCTGTCAAATATGGCCCAGTTATCTTCATGCAAACAGCATCGCGTGTAGCCATGTTGAGATGCTGCACGAGGGACTTGGAAATGTGTAGCTTTGCTCCAAGTTATTGGAAAGGGAGCGTGACAGAATCGTATTTTCTCTCCTTCTCTTTGCCTAAGTATGTAGGGTACAACATCACACCAATGGAGCTATGCTGCTTCCAGTTTTGGAGGTACTCTAGTTGGCACTAGTTAGGTATCTCTGAGCAACACGATATGGGCAAGTGGAGGTGCAATCTACAGTTGTAGATCTTTCCTCAGGGTTAAAAGTCATTAAAAGATGCTTAAAAGCCATCTGGATGCTTTGTTACAAAGGGTCTCTGGTTTTCAATCCCAATTTATTTTAGTCATTCAGTTCATAGTGCCCGTCCACAAACTATTGTATGAACATACTTGAAGGAAGAGCGGCTGGTGGTGTGGGCTTGTGAATGTCTAACTTCACCACCGAAGGAAAAAATGTACCATTTACAGAACTCCTCAATTCAGTGGTTTCCTGAGTGTCCCAAGTAATCTTACCCATTTTTACTGAAACAGTTGAACTTCTGTGTTGCCCAGTTTGATATTAACAGAATGGAATGGCAGCTGAGATGAGTTTACTGCTCAGAGGACAAGGCATAAACACAGACTTTCTGACAATCAAATGCAAGACCAGTCCCCAAACTGATTGAGGAGGAAAATTTTGATTCCAAAAATAATCTACATTACAATGTCATAGTTGCAATCCCCCTCTCCTCCTCTGTCACAATGGAGATTTTATTTATTTTTTTATTTTTGCCCAGTGAAACAGCTTCAAAAGGAGAAGAAGATTTTACCCTGTTTCTCTTTAAAAAGTCTGGGGGTTGAGCACTCTTCCAGAAGAGCTAGGGTTTTATCTTAGGGGAGAAAGGCCTTGAGTGAGGAACTCCAAGGTATTAGATAAGCACTTTGACTCACGTGCCAGCAAAACCAGTGTTATTTGGTGAGGAGGAGGGAAAGAGGTTTTCTATGAATCCTGATTTCATATACATGTGATAGAAAGTGTTGGAATATGCCAAATAGACTGAGCAGCTGAAGGTACAAGTTGCCTAAAAGAAGATCCTTGTTGGGTTTCATGTCTACTAAGTGGGGAGCAGTGGAGCATCAGGAACGGAGCTCTTCTGTGTGCAGAACTTCAGGTGCTTGGCAAATCCTAATGTTCAAACTTCTGTGCCTGTGGAGCTTAAAAGCTTTTGGCCTAGGCAGACCCGAGCAGGAATGACAGCTGTATTTCTGGAGACGCGTAGTCTTTTTTGGGCGAGCTGCCATGCATTTCATGAGAAACTTGTGCACCAAGCTCAGAGCTCTGGATTCCAATAGACAAGCAAGCACCTAAGAATGAAAAATTGCCATGAAAATTGCCTAAATAAGATTGAGTCTTTTGTACGGAGCCAGCACTGATTGCTATTGATTTCAATGACAATGGGACAATTAACTTAGAAACTTTTCAAAATGTAACCTGCTTAATGGGAATCCTAAAACTTTAGATGATTCTTCAGAGATATTCCAGCAATTTTAAAAAGCAGAATCTCAGTTTTGCGTTAGGCATGTGCTTTTTAGAAATGCATGTTTTCTGCTGTTCTGCAATATCAAATGCTATTAAAACTAGACAACTTTTTTTGTTGCTACAAAATATTTGGATTTGTGCATGCACCGTTTATATATGACTATTAGTCATAATTTACAAAATCGCATTTATTTGTGTATCTGTTCATTGTGTTTGCAAAAATGACCGTTTCTGCCACATTCCACTTTATTACGCGGCTTTTTAAAATCCCTTTTTGAAATTTAGCCTTGATTGTCCTTCTTAAGACTTAAGAAGAGATTAAACTTCATATATCAGCTTCTTTCTCTTTAAAGCTTATTAACATCTAATCAGGATTAGATATGTGGTCAGACTTCTGGGGGAGGTGTGTCAGCATGCAATAACATGCAGAATATAGTACAAAGTGTTCCATATTTGTTCATCTAATTAAAGTGGCAGAAAGGCTAAATGACTGCTGGAAAGTAAAATCTTAATGAAACTCCCAAAGGGGGTTCTTTCCATGGTTCTGTCATTCATTCAGTGTTTCCCTTTTTATTTTATTTTTTCTTCAGGAAGTCAATCCATCAAAAAGAAGAGGAGAATAGTTTTCTCTGAAATATTACGAGTTACTTGAGACAGAAGTGATTATTATTTTACAGTTTTAAATAACTCTCTGTTTCTGATTTGGCTCCTATTACAGAATTAATTATTAAGCTGTTGATACAAAGTAAACCCCAGCAGAATGATAATAGCCAAACTTCTGATATTTACCAAAATATCTTTCTGACCTAGAGAAGTTGCTGTAAAACATTTAAAATTAATGGAATTTAATTTTTAAAAAAATTACGTGTAACTTCCTGCTATGGAAACGTACCGTAAATTGTATATCAAATTAGAAAATGGTCTCTACCTTTGGCGTAAAATTTCCTGAACCAGATTTTCCTCCATTAAATCAGAGGGGCTTATTTAATCTCCTGATTTCAGGAGGAGGTAGAACAAGTCCTCACTTCACTACTACTCTTCTCAAGCATCTTTTTTCATAACCATGTGGGCAATACTTTAAAAATAAAACTTTCTTAAAAACTGTGGTAGTATATAATTCTCCTTCCTACCAGAATCCATACATTCCCATTGACAGGGGTTAACCGCAAAGCCTCTCTTAAATGACTATCATCTGTAAGGAATGCGCACATAAACATTGCATTCTTCTCTGGGAGCTTTCTTTATAAACTATAATATCCTTAACCAAAAATAACAGCTGTCCAGCCTTCCTTTCTCTCTCTTCTTTTCCTTTCTTCCTTTCTTTCTTTCTTTCTTTCTTTCTCTCTCTTCTTTTCCCTCCCTTCTTTCCTTCCTTCCTTCCTTCCTTCCTTCCTTCCTTCCTTCCTTCCTTCCTTCCTTCCTTCCTTCCTTCTTCTTTCATTGCTTTTGGAATTCTGTGTATTGACGGAGTTGAAATGTTGGGTCTAAAAGGACAGCATGAAGTTCTGTAAATATGTAACTGTATCTAGCAGAGAGAAAAAAAAATTGTCATGCCCGCTTTTATCTCCTAACCTGCTAGGCAGGCATTGAAATAAAGGAAACAGTGGGTTTGTGTTTTTTTTTTTAATTTTTTTTTTAGTATGTTTCCCATTTTTCAAGACAGCTACTTCTGTCATCAGAAGAAATCTTAAATACAAGAGGTTATGTTATTATTGACCCAAGACTCCTCTTAAAATTACTTTCAGCATGCTGAAGATAGCTACAATTATTTCTTGATTCCTCTTCTATACACACGGTATCACCTACAGTGACACAATGATACCTCTACACCTGTAAAAATAATCGGAGAAAGATCAAAATCTGTTATATTCACTAGCACTTTTTGTGCGAAACACAAACTGTGGTAGTTCCTCAGAGTGTTATCATTTTTAGCTATCATTAGGCTGTTATCAAGGGTGAGTCACGTAATTTACGTAGAAAGATATGATACGGTTGTCTACTACCAATCTATATTTTATCAGATACAAATCTTGAATCAACAGTTCACCTAGACCGATGAATGCACCACGTGAAGAGTAACTACAAATGACCTGTTGAGTAAACCCTCATACAACTCGGATTCCTGCTGTTACGTATGAATATAACATAGACTAAATGATATTTAAATTATGCAAAAATTAGCAAAAACTAGGCTAATCTCAGGAATTATTTTTTGTGACCCATACTGCCTACAGATTTTCCTAACAGCCCATGACAAATTTTATCATGAACTCAGTTTAAGAAGAACATCTATTCCAATTTTTTTTGTATAACCTGTGTTGAAAATGGAGTAAAATAATTCTCCTATTACCTCTGCTCCACATAAACACGCGGCATGTGATATTTCTTGAAATAGTAGGGTAGTAATCTCTGTAATTTAGGAAATTAGATTGGGCTTTAAGGCATGAATGTTACTTAACTGTCTGAGTCTTATTAATTTCTTTAACATTGGCAGAAAACAAGCTTAGTGCAGGTTAAAAAATTTTGAGGCAGAAAATACAGACATAGATGTGTTTGAACTGTATCAGACTTTAAAGCATCTATGCATTTTCTTTTTCTCCTCACTTTGAGGTCCTCTAGCTGAAGGTGCCAGTGCGGGGTTAAAACTGGTTTGAAAGAGATTCCAATAAAGCTTAGAAAAGATATGAATCTAAATAGGTGCATAGAACAGTGGAATAAAGTGCTTGCTTTAAATAAAGCATTTTAATAATTATTTGTTCTATAATTTCTCTCTGAATAGCAGAAATGTGTTAAGTAAAAGTAAATCTGTTGCTGTAATCTTTTAAATGCTTTATTTGAAAATAATGAACGCCATTATTAAAGAAGCATGGGAACACACCTCTAAAGATAAGGGTTTGATTTCCACCAGTATCTCCAAATGAGTGTGGTGGAGTAAAATCAAAACCAGGCCCAATAGCAAAATCCATCCTCTGGATAATAAGTTATCCAGGCGCTGTATATTAGGTAAAGCAGTCAGACTCCAGGACTATTAGCAACCAGTGGAGTTAGCCTTGTAATGAAAAAAGTTTTTATTCTCAGCATCTTTTTTGCGTATGTTCATCTTCATGCCAGGTAACATCAACGTGACATTTGCCAGTAACTCTGATTTAGACTCAGCCTAAGAGTTTTATCATTTATCGCCAGCTCCTTTGAAATTTTTCCAGATTATAGGGGGAAAGATGGCAAAACTCAGCTGGACTCTGGCTCAGCAATTGTGGCATACGAATGCCTTAGGTTTAAAAAGATGCTCTATGAAAGATTTTCCATATACTTATTTGTAACTCGAGACCATACACCATGGCAATTTAGCTTCCACCAAAAAAGAATAAAAGACAATTTTACCTGAAATACCCAGAATCTGAGGTGTAATATAGTACCTCTCTTTCTATCCTTCAGTATAATATAGTGCCTCTATAGTCTCCCTTTCTCTCCTTCAACCCTCATCTCTAAGAAATCCTAAGAAAGAGAGCTCTTTTGCAATGAAGTAATGATCAGATATTGATTACAGAAATAGATATGCCATTTTAAGATAATACCAGTTTTGTTGCCCTTTGTTATTGCCAGTCTGCTGGAAAGCTGAAAAGCTCGCATAATCATCTCACATCATCTTCCATGCAAAGACAGCTGAGTCAGTTTAAATACTGAAAATTAGGAAAAACTACCTGGACTGACTTTGAAAAGAAATAGCAGAGCAAAAAAAATTGTTAGACATTGAGCATTTCCAATGTCTTTTTCTACTTCTATTCAAGTTCTTCTATTATGTAAGGGACTCCAGCCATTTTTCAACCTGAATAACAGACACGTGGATATTATTTAATGAAATTGTAGATAATAATTTCATTAGTTGAAATAACGTGAACAGTGTTTTACAAGACCAAAATATAACTCAGAAGAGCTCAGTACTGTAACTGTCAAGCAATTTCTTTTGCAATATTTGCAGTTTTAGTGATCAAATTAATACTCCAGTTTCACCATTAACATCTGAGCATCAGAATATTCATTAAATTATCCACATGCATACTTATAGAACTGCAGCGTGTTAAATGACAGAGATGACAATTCCGTTCTGAAAATCATGGACAACTGAAGTAAGAAATAATAGGAAGCACCTAGCACAATGTCAAATCAAATCTTTAAGAGAAAACAGTCCTCGAAGCATATGTTTCTTCTCACATGTACTTTTTATCAACCAGAGAGAGTACTTCAGCCACTCTCAGAACTTAACTTGAGGCCATTTTATATGACATTTACAACTATATGGTAGCTGGGTTATTTGGAACAAGAGCAGTAAGCCTCAAATCAAAGGTTTACAATATCATACTATATTGCTTTGTTTTGTCTTATTTAAAAACTAAAGTATATGCATTTAGTGGGCTCTGTCTTTTTCTAGGAGGCATTTATTGATGATGTGGAAATATCTTAGCATTGGTGGGCTGTAATTTATAAAATTGACTGCCTAAGGATATCCTAAAATATCACAGTATAGGATGTTTCCTGTTTTGTCCTCTCTTTCTGATTTATCATCATTTCAAACCTGTGTTTTCTCCATAATTTTCCCAATGAACCAGACAAATATAATAACGATCAGTTTTAAATTCAACTGCCCTAATCAATAATAGCTTGCTGGAGTGAGCATTTAGTTTAACAAGATTCTCAAATAGAAATGGCTAGTGATTAATTTCACTTTCAGGAATCTTGATCAAAAATTCTTAAGAAATGTATGTGGACGCTGAACAGCTTCCATTGCACAATTATTCTGTTTTGGTTGCTGGATTTGGGGGCAATTTTGAAGGGGGTTTATAAATATAGGACCAGACTATAGTGCTGCTTCTACAAGTGTTATTTACTACAGGACCACTGAAAAGGTTCACTATTCTTCATGAATATGAGGATCCCAGTAAATGTGAAATATAGGCAGGAATGTACACGTATGCACAAGAAGCATGATCTGCAAACTTTCTTTATGGGAACAAATAAAGCCCACGAGACTGCCCACACATGATATCTGCAGCCTCAAAAAGGTGAAAATGAATTAACCACACACTTTCACCCGTTTATTTAACTTACTACCTGGGCATTTTTTCACTAATTTTAGAAAATAGGGTAAGATTCTAGATGTCTAGACAACTGAATGAATTTTTAGCTATCAAAGTAGTCTTTATCATAACCTCCTTTACCCAATGATATTTAACAGTGCAAGATATGTTTGCACCCCTTTATCATAGACGTATTTCTGACGTTTAGGTATATTTCATTTACATTTTGTCTTTAAAATCTATGAAGTGAAAAATCTTTCAAGCAGATTTGTTGAATGTTTATGGTTTTTTAGCAGAGAATAATAGATAATAAGACGATGCAACTTTGAAGAGGTTAACAGTAAAAATGAATATATTTTGCTTTTTTTTTTACATGCATGCAAATAATTCTTAATGACTGTATTGCAAACTCTCATACTTTATCAGAATTATACCCCATGTATCAGTAAGTAATGTGACAAGGGAACTTCTTTACGCCAGATATAAATCAATGATTGCTGCCTTAATTTAAAAGCTGAGTGATGATAAGATGCTGTGACTCAATAAATTTGGGCTTCTAATATTATGCAGAAGAACATAAAACCTGTTTGTGCATTATAATGTAGCAATAACGTATCCCTTCCTAATCACTGGCATACCTATCTTTTCTAGCTTGCCTATAGCATGCATAATAAAAAGTTTGCAAAATGTGGAGAAATTATAATTTTCGTATAGCTGCATTATGAATCCCTGCAGTTATTACAAAAAATACTAAAATCCTTAAACTATGAGGATAAAATACAATTTAGAGAGTACATTTTCTTATTATTGCCTTTGAAGATAGCATCAGCTGTCTACACAGACCTATAAAATGTTTTAAGGGTTGAAAGATACACCTTAATGCACTTATCTTTCCTTTCTTAATAAAAGATGAAACAACAACAACCCTCTGAATGATAAACAAACAAAAGCAAGCAATAACTTACTGCTTGCCTAAGTTGACCTGGGGTTTAAAAATGAAGGATTGCTTTTTGTTGGCTCTGACATTAGCTAAACTAATTCCCAAAGCGTATTCTTCGATGGTGTGAAGTTGATCTAATTGTATTCAAGTGAAGCGACACTGATTTGCACAAGCTGCAGATCAGGGCCCTTGCAGGACTAACCACCTGCCCGTGTTTCAGAATTAACTGGGGATAAGACTGATTGTTTTGTAACTGTTTAGTAGAGGATTGGCTACCGATTAGTTTTTGACCTTTTCTCCTTAACCTTCTGCAGATATCTCAGAGGGAGAAGAAATGGGAATGCAGAAAGTGGAACAGTGTGATAAGGAAGCTGTGATATTTTCTAGTGCAAGAAATTAATCATTTCATATACGTTGAATGTGAACTTTGTGATCTGTTGGTCATGTATGGATGTTTCTTTTAGCTTTTCAGAAATACAGGTCCCTTCAAGTTTATAGATCAGCTGGAAAAAGACACAGATTATTGTAATGTATCTCAGACAAGAGTGGGAGGGAGGGCGGATTTTTTTCCTATATTGGAATCACTTCACAAAGAATATTTTTGAGGGGTTTCTTCAGTATAAATCACACCATTCTGGTTCAAAGCAACAAATTCAAACAAACTTGCAAAATACACAAACTAGTAAGTTCAGGGTACTAATTTAGATATGGTTGTTTACATTCTCACCCCATTTTGCTAAGTGTGAAATGTTGAAAGCAATTGTAGAGACCACAAGCATTTTGGTCCTGGCTTTAAGTAAAAGAAACAGTGTAAAAAGGGAGTTATTGCCTAACTTAACGAAAGCTTTTGCAATGCTCGCATTTTCTTTTGAACAGCAGTTTGATACACTTAAAAAAAATTGTTCGCTGGTGGAATACATTAATAAATTCTTTTTTTATTTTTTTTTTCTAAGCAGTATAAGGGAATAAAGGACCTCATAAATATGCTTACGGCTAGTGTTTACAAAATCCGCTAATGATCTAAGTAATGGAAGCTAGATTGTGGAATGTCTTTTGTATCAGGTTTATGCCCAGAGCAGCCATTTTACAAGGAGTCCCTGGTAGATGTTAATTTTTACTTCTGGATCTGCAGTTCTTCAATTAGAAGAACATGTATTCTGCTGGGGAATGAATCTTTCAGTGGGTGTATTTACACGTACTGTATTTTGGTTTTGTTTTTTGTTTTGTTTTAATTCTGTGATTCTTCTTTAAACATGCACATTTCAATTATGAAAAGAACTGTTCTGATGATTTCAGGCTTAAGTACGTTAAAACTCTGAAAAGAACCCATGATACTTTGCTGCCATTGGTGTGCGATCCTAAAAATGACAGGTGTTTTTGTATGATGAGGTACTCTTCCACCTTTAAACACTGTTTGTGACCTAGAACAAGTCAAGTTTTAGATTTACGGCATAGATAAATAATCCCCCTTTTTTT
>VYZM01000058.1:386934-400824 GCA_013398915.1 Dromas ardeola | reverse complement strand
CTCAGCACAGGAAAGACATGGACCTGTTGGAGTGAGTCCAGAGGAGGGCCATGAAGATGATCAGAGGGCTGGAGCACCTCTGCTATGAGGACAGGCTGAGAGAGTTGGGGCTGTGCAGCCTGGGGAAGAGAAGGCTCCGGGGAGACCTTATTAAAGTCTTTCAGTACTTAAAGGGGGCCTACAGGAAAGATGGGCCCAAACTTTCTAGCAGGGCCTGTTGCGATAGGACAAGGGGTAATGGCTTTTAATTAAAAGAGGGTAGATTCAGGCTAGATACAAGGAAGAAATTTTTCATGCTGAGAGTGGTGAAACACTGGCCCAGGTTGTCCAGAGAGGTGGTAGATGCCCCATCCCTGGAAACCTTCAAGGTCAGGTTGGACGGGGCTCTGAGCAACCTGATCTAGTTGCAGACGTACCTGCTTATTGCAGGGGAGGTTGGACCAGATGACCTTTAAAGGTCCCTTCCAACCCAAACTATTCCATGATTCCATTTTACAGCAGGTTTATTTAGAGACTGCAGGGCCCAGTGCTGGTACTGTTCAAGACAGTGAAAAATTTCCAATTAATTGCGGTTACGAGAAGATCAGGTGCAGAACAGCTAACCTCTATTAGATTTTACTGTTGACCTCTTGGCCTATTTAAGATACACACTAACTTTCCATTTTCTCCTGTCCTCCAGAGTAAGTATTTGCAGTATTCACTCTTGATGAATAGTTCATGCAATCAAGGACTATGACCCATAAACGTTCCCCACCGTGGTTCTGCTGTGAAAGGGCTGCACCTTTGCACACTGGGTTACAAAGCTATCATTTTGAGGATGTCAGCAGAGCCCGAGTGGAGAAAAAAAGTTCTCAAGCAGAGATAAAAATGCCTTGTGTTCTGATTCTGCTCTCATCTCAATGCTATCCTTCTGTTTAATGGGAACACAAACAAATCCTGGAGGATCTTATTCTGATTTCATGTAATTGAAGACTAAACTCTGGAACTCAATTTAAGAAAAGACTTTGACATTTCATGTTGCAGAGACTTAACCTCATTAGAAAGAGGGAGACGACTAGATGTTGATGTCTAACATTAATTATATTAAATATAAACAAAAAATTATTAATTAAAATAGAAAAACTCCAATATTTCACTGCTAGGTTGGAAGAGAGTCACAGGCTGGAATCTAATGTAAAGATAGAAACGGCATCTTTTAAACCTCCCTCCATTATCCCAAGAATCCCGATCATTTGAATTTTGATGCTTTTATGTTACCGCCAAAAAACTGGAGTCTCTAATACAGGTAAACCCATAAAAAAAGTAAACCCATTAATTCATTTTGCACCAGTGACAAGCTAGGCATCTCTTGGGAAAGTTTTGGGTTTTGAAAATTTAGACACAATTAAATAAGTACTCCAAAGATTTCAGTTTTTTTTTTTTAACTCTGAATCCCTTCCTTTGCCTATGCATCGATTTTCACCCATGAAAGTAAATAAATACTAGCCATTAGATTTTTTTTCTCATTAATTATAAAGTAAATATATATTTTTACAACAGGTTTCCCATTCATCAGGTTATCATCCCTCAGGTTCTGGAATTTTAGAATCATACAATATTCAGAAGCAAATATTTATTTTAGCCTTCTGTGCATCTTTATTTCTCAAAATATTGTGGCAAGCCTTGGAGAATTTTAAAAGGAAGTATGAATGTAAAAACTATGCATACAGAATGAGATAAAATTAAACCTGCAGAAAACAAAGGTAATGGAATAAGAAAGAATTCAGCTGGGATGCAAAAATCCTTTACATTGATAAGTGGGAAGGAAATAACTTCTGGGTGGATTTCTGAGATACATTTCCTATGTTAACTTTCAGAAAATATTTGAGGATACAATGTTATAAATACGGCTAGCAGGGTCCTAGTAAGCAAATATATATTATTTTCATCTTCACTTGTTTGCTTTAGTTTTCTCTGCTCTTATGAACCTGTTCATATGGCAGTTCTTTTCCTATATGAATTAAAAATTTTAGCCAACCTTGGAGGGAGTTTTCTTGTCTCCCTCACTATTGAGGGCACGCAGCTAGTTTGTGTGGAGAGTCAAAGAAGGATCATTAGAGAAACAGCTAAAAAAAGTGATGGTTAATTGTTGATTTTACTATCTGTCCAGAGGGGATGATAGGCAAATTCATGTGAATTTTTTTTCATATTGAAGAATAGCAAAATGCCACGAAACCCATGTTTTTTAACTTCTGTTAACTCCTGTGTACTTTCCTTGGACACTGGACCCAAACCAAGCTGTTGCTATGGGCAAGTATATGTATGCTCCTAAACAAACACTTTACATGAAAAAAGAAACGCTAGATAATGCAGACTAAAAGGATGAAGAAGATTGGAAGTGAAATGAAAATCTGCAAATTCCAACAGTAAATATGTGCTGGGGAGTTTATGCACTTTCGTAATGTATCTATGTGTTCTTCATCCCAACTTCATTAGATACCTATAGATCACCATGTATAATAAAGACTCATAAACACAAACCCACATTTATGCTCAGTGTTAAACTTTTCTTTCTTAAAATAATCCCAACCATTCACTGAGGTATTCCTTTGCCACAGAAAGTCTACCGATACGTATTTTTACAGGATGACTCATTGATTTATCTTCCTGTATTTCATTTTATTTCTTGCGTGGAATCTGCACAGCAATTAGCTGCTGAGGTTTCTGACTGTTTTCTCTTTCAAGTTTTCCTTTTGAGGATTCCCTTCAGCCTTAGTTGGATTTAATGTCTTTCTTTATGGAGCTCTTAAGCTGCAGATATGAGGGGAAGCCTTAACATTATCATAGTACGTCCTGTCTGCCTTCTTCCAATAAATCCAATCCAAACATGTATGGGAAAATAAACTCTTAGCATCATCAGTGATATAACAGACTGGTTTGGACTTATATGTATTTTTTAAAACTCAAGAATTTGAATGTCCAGATATATTTATGCATGCCTACCTGTACATCCACAGTCAACAATTAGAGGTCAGACTGCTGAAATCACTGCAAGCTGGTTTTAGTTATTTCAGTGTGTATTACAGTGGACATGTGGTAAAATGGTAAGTCATATTTTTTCTAAAGGTACTCAGTTAAAGAACTTGTAGTTTTTCAAATCTACTGAATGTTCACAGTTCTGATTGATTTCAACCTGTATATTCCTTCAGAAAATCGTGCCAAATATTCATGGATGCTGAGGTGACAATTCTAAGGCCTCTTTAAAATGTTTAGTAGAAAAATGTTGCAGTGGAACTCTTGATGAGGTTGGGTTGACCATATATCCCCCAACACAAACGTGCCCTTTTTGATGAGAAGATGCGTCATGGGAATTCATAATAATAGCGCATTATAGCAAATGGGAACATGCCCTAGAGAAGAGGATGGCTGCTGTTCCCAGATCCACTGCAACAGCACATCCAACTAAATGTTTTGGAAGACCGGAAATATTTCAAGTTGATGCATTCATTTTTTATAAGAAACTGAAATTTTTACACCAAATCAGATTGTTATATGGAGGTAGAAAACACATAAAACTATATAAAAATGATAAAACCAATTTCGATTGCCTATTTCTGAGAGTTTGGGGGTGAGGGGAAGTGTTTGTTTTTTTACAACAGTATTGGCGTTTGATGTGTATAGGAAAAAGTAGAGTAATATACTCTTAAACTCACAAACGTACATGTTCAAAGTCATCTTTTATATGAGAAATTGTATAGCATAGACGGATAAGCATGGGTAAGTCCATGCATAAAGTCCTCAATAAGAAACAGAGGTGTTCAGGAACCTCCGTAAAGTCAGCTCTCAGGTAAATGTGGTTGGAGCTGTGAAGAAGCAGACAGAACGCACCAGATGGAGAAGCAGCTGGTTTATGTGTAGCAGGAGAAAGGTGCTTTGTTTTTCTGCTTGTTTTAAACTCTTTATATATATTTTTTTTGTGTGTGTGTAATTAAATATTTAAGAACGTGCACTGAATAATAAATGTTTCAGAAGACACACTTCTTAATAAAAGACCCTTTGTTTTGCTGGGCAGGAATCAGTTTCAATTGTCTACATGGCCTTAAGAGCTTCCTGTGGACCTGTGCCCAGCACATACCTTTATTATTTCTGATACCTCCCAGTGTTGAAACAGCACTAGAAATAGAAAATATTTACAAGGACGGATGTATTTGGCAGCCTTGTTAAGTCAGAGGGTATAATCAGATGGAAATGTCCATTTCCTCCCCGATTAGGAACTCTGCCCCTTTATCTCATCTTTGAAAATAAAAAAGAGGACATCATCATTATGATATACTAGGACTCATAACGCATATGTATCACAGCAATGTAGATATCCATAGGTCTGAACATACGAAGCTATAAACCAGATAGAATGTGCCTACATCAGGAAAATGTAACAATCTCTGCTGAGTCAATGCAATATCTGCAGCAGGAAGAGAAGAGAGAGAGAGAACGGTTAATAATAAAGTGGTAAGGACTGGAGATGTGCTTTACTCTCTACATAAATGCAATTGTCATGATCTAATTCCAAGAGTCTGGCAAGACAAAATGTTTCAGAATTGCCGCGATAAATGCCCTGAAGCTTGCAGCTTCGTGTGCCTGACATACATCATTAGTGTGGATGGGTACCACTATGTAACAATTAAGGAAATGTGCCAGAAAAGTAGACATCTGGGTCTGATATTGCCAGGGATAGAAGACTGCCTGCTTAGCTATAGTATACTTAACGTTGCAAGACAAAGTTGTTCATGATCTTGCAGATTGGAGGCCATCTGGAAGAGGGCTGTGGGTGAACAGATAATTAATCAAGTTGAGAAATATTCTCACTTTATGGAAGCCGTTGCCCTTTGCAATGAAGTCTAGTTCCATCACAGGTGGGAACAAATATAAATGTACACTGAAAAGCGAAGGTGTGAATGTGGAGCCAAGCACATTTGCTGGGGGATGGAGAACTGAAATCCTGGCAACTGAGCCATCAGCTTCAGCAGACATGGGCTGCGCAGGCAGGCACCATTTGTCATGAAATTACAAACAGCGGTGAGTTTATAAGGTGACTGAGCCCTATGCTTGGAAGCAAACAGCTGCTTTATTTTCAGAAATTAATGTTTTCTATCTGTCTACCTGCCTCTCAGTGACACATTCCCACTTCTAAGAGGAGGGAGTAGAAACGAACACCCAGCCAACTCTAAAAACAAGGTGTGTGGTTTCCTGTGAAGGGAGAGGGCTGGCAGCAACAAAATGACTCTGGTCTACAGCAGCATTCTGGAAAGCCCATCTGGCTGCTGATGCTGCGATGGCGTGGCACGATGCCCTGCTTTGGGCAGTAAGGGGACGATGGCAGAAATGGTTCCTTCTAGAAGGAATCATCAACATCAGCTGCTGCAGTGAGTAGCTGGGCTCGTCTCCTATTTTTTTACTAGTTTCTTCTCTCAGCTGCTTCTTCTCCCTTCTTATCTTCCAACACAGAGGTGACTCAATGGTAGCCAAGCCCTTCTCACTGTGGCGATAAAATTTGGCTTTGTGCTTCCCGTCCAGAAATCTTTACACCATTTCTGAGTGCGTTAGGAGGTGCCTCACAGTGGTCAGCACTTATGGGGTTTAGTGCAATGCCTCCTGCAGTTACACTTTCAACTAAGATTTGAGATGGAGAAATGGGCTGAGGTGCGGTACTGTAACCCATTTTATTTTGCAAGAAAGCAGCTGGGGGACCAAAATATCTTAATAGGCCACAGCGCCTTTATTGAATATGGTAGATTACATAAGCTGGAGAAAAAAAAGTCAAATAAATTACTTATTTGGCAACCCTAAGGCACTTGATGTAAGAATCACTTTTTTTAATGTATCAAAAAAATTCTGGAGTGCTGTGTCCAGTTCTGGGCTCCCCGGTTCAAGAAGGACAGGGAACTGCTGGAGAGGGGACAGCAAAGGGCTACGAAGATGATTACGGGATTGGAACACCTCTCGTATGAAGAAAGACTGAGGGAATTGGGTCTATTTAGTCTGGAAAAAAGACGGCTGAGGGGGGATCTTATCAACACTTATGAATACTTAAAGGGTGGGTGTCAGGAGGATGGGGCCAGGCTCTTTTCAGTGGTGCCCAGTGACAGGACAAGAGGTAATGGGCACAAACTGGAGCATAGGAAGTTCCACCTAAACATGAGGAGGAACTTCCTTACCTTGAGGGTGGCAGAGCACTGGCACAGGCTGCCCAGAGAGGTGGTGGAGTCTCCGTCTCTGGAGACATTCCAAACCCGCCTGGACACGTTCCTGTGTAACCTGCTCTAAGGTGACCCTGCTCTGGCAGGGGGTTGGACTAGATGATCTCCAGAGGTCCCTTCCAACCCTACCATTCTGTGATGCTATGTAAACATTTACAAACTAAGCTTTGGCATTTTTAAATTTATAGATTTGGAATTTTCATTTGAGTAGTTTTTCTGTTAATTATATTAATTTAAAAATCTAAAACCGTACTTAAATATCAAAACAAGCAACCCTTTGCTTGTGCCATAGAAATTTGTTGAATTTGCAATTTAAAATGTTGCCATTCTGCATTTGTTCTGGGCCAGTGTTATTTTTTTAATTTCAGAATAGCTAATAAAGTAGAAAATCAATTTCCTTCCCTAATAGAGGACACTGTGAGCAACACTGAAGGAATAAAAGAAAAAGGGCATCTGTTGGCTTTTTAAAAAGCCTTCTAGCTTGAGCTAGAATCCTCTCACAACTGGCACAGAAGTCATGGATGCCATTGATTTTCATACTTCTTTCAGCTTTTAACGTGATTGTACACAAGAAAATGTGAGAGCAATAAAACACACACACTTCCTTGAAAGTTTCCTATTTAAGTCTGGTATTTCAAGGGAAGTTAAAAAAGTTGTCAGTAATGGGGAATAACGTGAAGGGCCTCATGTCTAGTACATAAAACCTCTAAGGAATCGTCTCTTTTTTAAAATGTCAGGTTTTGGTTAAACATAAAGGAAACGTGCTCTGGGATCTGCCCTGTTTCACACTGAGCGCGGAAATGAAGCACGTGCTCTTCTTATTTATTATAAGCAGGAAAGCCAACAGATCATTTCAGACACAGAGAAATGCCTGTAATTTTTGACATTTTCTGTACCATGCTTCGATGTTTATGATCTTTTCCTGAAGGAATATTTATCTTAGAAACCACCACGGAAAATCACAGGCCTCAAAAATCAAAGGAAAAGACATGGATATGAAAAACTGAAGGCACAGTGGTATGTGAAAAAAGGAACTAAAAGTAAGTGAAGTAAAAAGAACATTGCACTGCTAATTAAAAAAATTCCACATTTAAAGGCCGACTAATGGCATCTCTGCTGATGAGGAAATGTGTATGTATGAACAGATGCAAAGAAAGTAATTATACGTCTTGTTATATTTCTTCTAATTACGAATTATGATGACTTTAAAGTATGTGTTTAGGAAGAAATATGTCTAGAAAACCTCCCTGAAGTATGTACTCTGACCAATGCATTAGATTCAGGACAAATGGAAGCTTTTCTGTGGCCCTGGTGTAAATTAGCTCACAAATACAAAACACTCCTGAACGCTGTTCTTCCTTTGTGCAAGAATAACTTACAAAAAGAAGGCTGCTGAAACACATATTAACACAGAACAAACAAGATACAGTATAATGTTTTAATAAAGGAGGAACTATGTTGTAAAAGAGATTATCTCCTGTTGTAAAAAAAGTCAGGATATCGTTCGCTGATCTATACAGGAAGATACATGAGCATATATGAGTGTTGTCATTTTTAATCGCTTTCTTTCTTTTATAATGATAATATTTTTTACTTCATTAATTAAATCAATATCTGCGGTGCAGCGCTAACAGAGAAAGCAGGAGGAAAAGGGCGACGACGGGGTGGCCGATGGCTATTTTACACTCCCTGTACATTCTCAGTACATTCAGGTAGTGAAAGCTCTGGCCATCGTGTTGCAGAGCCTGGGCAAAATGCACGCAGCTTAGGAGATAATCAAGATTAATGACTAACAATGTGCAAGTGCAGGTTTTTGGTGGGTGTTTTGTTTGTTTCCTTGGTATTTTTTCTCCCCATTGCATTTTTTAATTGATTTACAAATTATTTTATCTGGGATAGCCAAACATTCTCAAAGGACAAAATTAAAATTCAGTGTGCTTAGAAAGTCTTCCATCTTGTACTGGAGGAAGAGGTGGCCCTTAAGAGATCCTTTCTCTTACCTATTTACGCTTTCATCATCTTTCTAGCAGCGCTATTTTATCAGCGATAATACTGCCTCTGATGTCTGCTACATAAATGCATAGCATCCTTTCCTAAGAAGGCGGCAGCCAGTTGTGAAGCGCGCTCTAGAAAGGTCAGAGCAGAATTAAAGTTCTGGTGTTTTGCTATTAGCTTGGTACAGAGCCAAAGTGTTTTGGAAAACTACTTCTTCCCACTGAAACTGGATGTGGTCCCTGTAGGAGAGGTCTGAATAGGCCTGATCTTGCCAGCAACCCATCCTTTCCATGACCTCTCCAGAGAGTAGTGGCCATTGATGGGTTTGTGGGACAGATGCGTTGTGCTCTGGGGGCTCAGGGACCTGGTTTGTGTCCTGGTGCTACTACAGGTGGTAAATCTTGTAGCACATCATAACTCCTCCATGCCTTACCATCCCTCTCTGGGATGTTAAGGTAAGAGCACACCTTACTTCCAACCAACGCTTGGAATTTACCTTTAGGATTAGCAATAATTGCAGGGTGACCTAGCAATGGCGCCACAGAGTTGAGATATGTCCACATGGGCATGGGAGTGTGCACGTGTGCCTGAACGCCTGTGTGCACCTCTGTTTGCACATGTGTGTGCGTGCATAGACGCGAGGAACTTTCACAGCCTTAGGAACAAGGCGAGCATACAGTAAAGCACCAGATTCCTCTTTCATTCGCTAACCACCTTTGGATTCAGTTCTTCTGTGTGTTTTCACTGCCCGGCAACACTGGGTAGATGCTCCTTGTTTCTCTAATAGGGTCCAAGTGATTTTTTTATTGTGAAAAATAAAATCTTAAAGAAAAGGTAAATATAAATAGGCGAGCTTGCTTTTGTACAACTAATAAGAAATTACTTTCGCTTGCTAAAGGAATATTACATCTTGATAGTGGAAAATGGAAGAATATTTAGGGCCTGCTTAATGAAAAAATTAATTGCCTGATAACATTTTTGCATAGTTGCAGTGGAAGAATACAAACTGTACCATTTCTATATTTATCAAACTGCCTTCTGACCTGCATATAATAAAACTTGACCACAGTTATGAATACAAAAACACATAAAAAAGCATGTGAGTTAATTTATAGATTTCTGATAATTTTTTACTTAATTCACAATCCTTTTCTCTAAGTATGTTTTTTTTAGTTAATAGTGGAGTTATGTGAAAGTGTAGATATATACCTCTCAGTTATGTGCTGCACTCTATGACGTGTTTGGGGTATGTCATGAAGATGAAATGCGGTATTCATTGTAAGAATTCAATACGACACTATTATGTGTTATACTGGATGTAAAGTATCGCTATGGTGTATGACAATGTGCAATAGGAAAAGTGACGTTCCTGTTAAGAACAGCCCTGACTGAGTTCTATCACCAGCCTGCTGGTTACTAGCACATGTCAGCAAGGGCAGCGTATCCAAATAGAAAACGTAATATGGCCACCATCTCAGCATGAAGTAAAATACAGTTTGGATGCTTATAAAGCTTTAGGAAATATTAGATATGAATAAAAAAACTACACCTGAACTTCACAACCAGGTCCTCTGTGGCCTATCTCAGATAAATACATTTCTTTAGAATATGGAACTTTGAGGAAAGTTTTGCTGATAGGGATTCCCTACGTGGTTACAAAATCAAAGTAGGCAAAACCATTAGATGTTGGGCATGAATGCTTTTGTTTTGTTTTGGTTTTTTAAGTATTTTAACATCCAACTTGAAAACATACACAAATGCATTTTGCAAGGGCAGTTACCCCTATGGGATCAGTTAAATTAAAGATAATGAAACAACAAAGGCATTTCTAGTCACGCCACAGCACTGGCTAGATGCTCATGAGGTCCTTAAGTATTATACCCATGTGGTATTGGGGATCTCGAGCAGGCAGTAACTCCCAGGACACAGGCTCCCTGTCTGCGGCATTTCACTTCCCACCTGATTCCCAGGACTACTGAGGATACCTGGGCTCCACAACAGTTCACAAATATGCTCTCCCAGAGTCTTTAGGTGTGCTGGATTTGCAATGCACTCTCCAAGGCTTCTGTGAGTTGAAAGAAGACATCCATATTTTCTGAGACACTTTAACCACAATTACCCTTTACTTTAAATAGCAGAGAAAATAGTTGTAGCCAAAATAATAAACATATTCTGCATGGTTTTGTCTGTCAGGAAATTGGTCAGCTTTTAGGAAGTGAGTCAAAGTCCTCTAGGAGTCTTTTCTGCCTGGTACACCATTTCTCCCCGAAACCATAGAACCAGACATTCTCATCTACACATTGATTACCCCTTTGTTTTTCTGCTCAAACACCCAGAGGATAAAAGACACTTTATTTTATAACTCTTACACATACCATTGTCTTATGATCCTCTAGTCAGTCTATTCACGTGATTAAGTTCCTTCCTTACGCGCTGGCTACCAGCCCACGAGGCAGAATAAGACTGATTTATCTACAGAACTGCCCAGTTAAATCTATTCAAATGTCATTGAGCCCAGATAGTTCACCCTTCCAACCAAGACCTGGTAGCGTGCCACACATTAGTCCATTGGCTGCCTTTTCCTCAATCCCAGAGAGTATCCCTGAACTGAAGTTAATCCCTTGAAGTCAGTTAAGCGACCAAGATCACACAGTTACACTAAGTGACACTTAATATTTCATAAAAATACTGCAAAAAAAAAATCCCTAAGGTCTCCAACAGCTGACATTTGTTGGAATAATTTATGCCTAGGCTTCTGAAGGTGTTCAGTGGGGAGAGGTCTGCCCGCGTGAGATTTGAAACATATTTTGTCTAATTCAGACATCTTTAAACATTTCTCAAAGGCTCCAGGTTTGCCTGTGAACCCATCATTTCTGCAGGATTTGGGAGTCCAGTGGTAAGTAATGAATTATTACGGTATATTCAGCAGTGAGAAGTGCAGTCGTAGGTTTATTCTTTTCATCACGCTTGTACTAGCTGTGTTGTAAGGAACTGCGACGTAATTTACATTTCCAGCTCTTTCTGGGGCTTTTAAGTCTTAGTACTCCTTCTCTCCCCCCCACATCCCTTTCCGCAGTGCTCATTTTATCTCTTGAAGAGACAGATCAGGCAGCCAGTTTGCTGTGACAGGAGGGTTAGTAAATGTTAAGGGTCTCTCTCAAGATGACATACAGGCTCTGAGAAGAGTAACCTGGCTGTAAGCTTGTAAGGAGTCGGGTGACCATATGAGTCCTTCTGTCTTCATCATCCTCTCTGCAGAAGGGTGAGATGGGTGTAGAAGGAGTGAACTGTGGGACACAATCCAAGTGATTTAAATACTCAAGCCATCAGATGTATGTTCGCATGCTAGAAATTGGCCCATAATGTGGAACTTGGCTTCAGAGATCATTCAAAGTGCCGAGTAGGATCTCTTGAATGAATAGACCCACTGTTGTAGTACCCGCACATTATGATGTGCCTGTTCAAACGTATCCACACCCCAGTTTTATCTGGTTTGAAATACTGGCACAGGCTGCCCAGAGAAATGGTGGAGTCTCCGTCTCTGGAGATATTCAAAACCCGCCTGGACGCGTTCCTGTGCAACCTGCTCTGGGTGACCCTGCTCTGGCAGGGGGTTGGACTAGATGATCTCCAGAGGTCCCTTCCAACCCCCACCGTTCTGTGATGCTGTGATTGGGAAGCAGTAGCAATACGTGGTTCTGGAGTATATTTTGGGAGTCCGGAAAATGAAAACGCATATCTAATGTTTTAATCTTTGAAAGAAACCCTGGCTTCATTACAATTAATAGTAACATTTCTCTTGTCATCGATGATGCCAGATTTCACTTTTTCTTGTCTTTCACTTTTTAGCAGAAGATGTGGTGTTTTGATGCATTTAGGGTCTTGTATAATATCCTGCCTGCGTAGAAAAAGTTCCATTTTTAATTTTAAAAACACTCTGTCTGTGAGGACATCAAAAGTACACATAGATCAAAGTGAGAGCTATTTATCTGGACATTTTTCTCCTCTGTTGACTTTGGGCACACTGTGGAAAGGATAAATAAAAGAGAGCTTGACTTAAGCTACAACTGATTTTGATTTTTTAATATCTAAATGTGAGGCACCAAATGTTCGCAGTCAAAATCAGCCTTGTTCCAAACTGGGAGTAAAATTACAGTAAATGATATTAAATAATTCTGGCTATTTGTATGAAGAAAGTTAAAAAATGCTGAATAATAGGAGAAATGCTTTATTATTTTCAAGGTTTTATTTAATTAATAGCAGAGAAGAAATATTGAATTGAGAGCATCTACTATCTTGGGCTACTGAACCGAAGGAGAAGATCAGTAGCAAAGTTTAGCTTTAGTTTTTCTGATGCAATTATAGCTGAAAATCCAAATTTTTCTGTTTTCCTCTCACCCACTTTCTTTCTTTCACAGTGGCCAGGCTGGTTTATCTCATCTTCAGTAGATGTTGGAGAGAATCCAGGGCCACCCACAGGTTATTCTGAATTCAAGAGAACAACTTGTTTTCCTCCCAAAGAAACAACATTTTCTAAAACTGAAATTTATTGCTTCATTATTTAGGAGTCAAGAACTCTAGATGGGAAATCCTGAAAAAATAAAAGACAGACAGGAAGGAGTGTGTTGCCACTAATTAATTTGATTTCAAAAAGGGAAAATCGAACCAGACAATGTTTAGGAGAATTGTCTAGGAATCCCAGCCCTAGCAGAATTTTTATTTCCAGGTTTATAGCAGAGAGAAGTGTAACTAATTCTACATGAACTTGAAAGAAGAGGAGGAAGAAACTCATATCTTAACCCCTCTATGGAAGGTTCCAAGAGGGTAAATTATCTTGAAACTTTTGAGAAAAATGAAGCACCATATAGATAGGATTCACCAGGTTGTAGAATAGCCTCCATAAATTGTCCTGTGTCAGTTTTTGTCCTCGCCCATTTAATAAAGAACCAAAGGAGTGGGTAGTAGTGAAAAGAAAATCGGTAGAAGTTAAGGTAAGAAGCAAAAAAGCCGCATATAATTTTCTGACATATCAAGCAATGGCACTGGCATATTGTCAAGTAGTAGGATTACATGGATTATAAGCATGAATATGCTAAAAATAGACAGCTGTTTTTTTTTCTGGTAGCTAATTCTTGTTGCTTTAAGTTCAAGACTGGAACTTAGAAGCATGAACACTCCATACCTCAATGTAAGTAGGAGTTTCCTTCAAAACAGTGTGCTTATCGCGCAGTACGCTGGTATTTGTCTGGCTCTGTGTCTTGCTTGGCTGGCTCACAAATCAGCTAGTATGAACCAAAAGGATGTGGCAGCTAGTATAATTTGTAGAGAATATTTTTCTTTTGAGAAAAGTAGAGGCAGAAGTGGTACTTAGTGCATGCTACCTAGCTACTGAGCAAAACTTGTCGAGAGAGGACATAAGTTTGAGTACACTTGTTGTATAATCACCTGCACATAATGTAATCACCTGCCTGCTCTTGTCTCAAGACTTGGCATTCAGTCTGGAAGGCTGAGGGAAACGCGTTGGAACCAAAGACAGTCTCACCCTGAAGCCCTGGCAGCGTCCAACACCATTGCACAAGAATGGATTGCTTGCTGCTGTGGGCAGGCCTCTGCGTGGGAGCTTTTTGACGCTGATCCTCAAACCTTCAAGCCCCACCTC
>VYZM01000058.1:353354-375234 GCA_013398915.1 Dromas ardeola | reverse complement strand
TTGTTTACTACATGTTTCATGTGTATCCCAGAGCAGGGACAACTGGGAATCATTAATGTGACTCATTCACATGAGAATACATTGAAGAATGGATTGGCTTCAGTTTGAGAGAAAAGAATTGGAGTCATATATATTCTTAGCAAAAAAACCCCACTGCGTAGCTTGCAACAGATTCTCCCTTGCTGAGCTGGAGAATTAAGGTCTGAGGCAGGGGACTGTAGGTCCCTGCAGAACCTGGAATCACTCAGGGTGATCAAGACTGTGGCGGGCAGCTTCCCACGCACTGACGAATTTCAAATGGTTCTGGGAGGAGCTTTGCAAAACTGTGAAACACGAAGGCCTTTAATTCCTACAGAATGTTCCCAGAAAGCTCACAGAAAAGTTTCAGGGATAGGAATTTGCAGCAGAATTGAGAGTGGGACAGATGCACATTGGATACAGAGGCATAATCACATCTTTCATAAGCTTTTATTTTATTGACTTACAACTTGTCTTTGATGTAGACTGACCTCCACTTCAGCTGCAGCCCCGTAGAACAAGTGATACTCAAATCTCCTATGCAAAAGCAGCTCTAGTTGCTCCAGTCCATTTCTTTCAGCATTTCAACTCCTCTCCCACCTTCCCTAAACTGTTTGAAGCACACTTTTTTTTGGAGGACACCTTCTGATTTGTCGCCTTTTCATTCAGAAGTGGGAGACTGAAGGTTGCAGAAACAGTGCAATGAAAAATATTGGGAAACTTGTAACAGTTATTCCGTACAGGATGACATGGAAGATGGAATACGGTCTAGTTCTCACCAGCGGGAAAGGCTGACAAGGGTAACAAAATACCCTTTAGCCATAAAGTAAACAAACATTGCATGGGTTTAGAGGCATAATTCTCCCACTGCTTTGGTTGTGGTGCCACTGTCAATAAGATATCAAGGTTTCATTTGTGGCAAAGGCTATCTCAGTAACTTGAACAATAGGAAACAGAAGTAATGAAAAATATCTAATTAGGTGGTGTTTGGATTACTGTGATAGGCCTAATAAGAAATAGGCCTCTTTGCATAGGAAAACTATTCTGCTTCAGAAGGGATAAAAAATATTACTATAAACAAAATAATCATTATTCTGATCAAAAATATTGTTATTATATCTGGTTGCATATGGAGCTAAGAAACTCCAGAACAGCGAGGAAAAGATGATTCACAGAAAGGTTGGGGTCCTTGTGCTTCTGTTTGGATGGAATAGGTTTTGCATGCTCTTGATTGTGGTAACCCCTTTGCGGTGATAACACAACAGAGGCTTGAAGGATCTTCAGCCACTGAATTCATTACCACCGTATCCATTTCTGTTGCCAGCCGTACTAGGTGCATGTAGGTTTTTTTCCAGTTTTGCATTGGAGAATTGTGTTTTCAGAGCTATCAAAATAGCACTTACCCACTTCCACAAATCACATAAATTATATTCAAATATGAATGTACTAGTTTCCAGATGAAGACTATAGTTAAGACAGCTTTTTTCTTTCCAAGATGACCACTGGGACAATATGCAACCTCTTTTATAAAAGAAATTCCTTGGTAAGATTGTAATAATGCTGAAAATACTTGTGTACATTGTGGATGACCCATACAATCTTCTGCTGAAGGTGCAGGAAGTCAGGCATGTTTCTCAGAATAGCACCAAGAAAACTAATTAGTTACCAAGAAAATAACACTAAATGAATACTAGCAAAGAGACTGAATTGCAAATTATTTTGCAAACAATGGAAGATCAAAGTCATGAATATTAAAAGACCAATTCAAATAAATGCACTTCTTGGTGCTATTACTTTTATGGCCTTCTTCCCAGGCAAGAATTTTGTATTAGAAACCTAAGTTCCCAGGCAATTCCTGGGTAAAGTAAGATTGACATTTGGAATAACATGCTGTATGTGTAGCTGCTGAGTGTTAAACAACTGGGTGGGTGACTGAGTTATTAATCCTGTCCTTGAGTCAAGACACCTGATGCCTCTCCTGAAGACAAGTGCCTGAGTCTTAAAGAAACACAGTTGTAAGAAGAACTTCAGTTTTACAGGCAGAGCATTTGGCTGAGAAATCTTGGTTTAATATTTCCTTATTGCCTCAAAGAATTCAAACCCTCACGACTTACTCAAAAAATTTCCGCACATTATAGGTCTGAGATGGAACATGATGCTGCAACCTAGTAGTCTGGACACTAGACTAAGAAAGTGAACGATCCGGAGGCGGCAAAGACCGACTGTTTAAAGGACTGGAAAATTTCTAAAACCTGCTCTGGGAAGAAGGTTTCTTCAGAAACTATCCTAGGCACTAAATTACTCCAGCTTAGGTGTTTTTTCCATCATTTCCTATTCCTTTTCTAGTCATATTAATATTAAAAAAAAAAAAAAACAAACAAGAAAAAAACCCCACCTTTGAACTGGCTAAGGCAGGGACCGTGTTAGAATTTCACAGCTCATCATGATGAAGAGAGGTCATGTTTTAAAAGATTGTACTTACTTGCAGCTGCATTTGAGATGAACTTGAAAGCTGAATGCATATTAGATATGCTCTGATGATGTCTCTCAAGTCAAGTTCCGTGGAGAACATACGTAGGAAATGACATAATTTTGGATCCTAATCTAGCCATATAAGCAAGGTGTGAGCCAAGCATTGTGAACTACTCAGCTATGTCAATTGTAGGCATCTCTGGAATTTAGTTTTAAAATGTGAGTCAGCTTGGTATTTTGGATGGCAGCGCAGCAAGGATTTTTTTCTGAGCGCTGTTTGGACTTGATTTCCAAACTATACAGCAGTCTAGGTGCCTCACCCCTTTGCTGGTTCTGACCCCTTGCCAGTTTGTTTTCAGGGAGGTTACTGCACTGAAGGACAGAGAGTTGGTTTATGTTGTAGAATAGAGCAAACATAGAAGTGGATTTGGTTGTGTAAAAAGGCACTTTACAGGGGAAGTTTTCTCTTTGGCTTTTAAGGTATCTAGGTATCAGGAAGTTTTTTCTTCTAGTTCAGATTAAAAGTTTATTGTGCTTTTGTATACATAGCAGGAAGATATTGTAGGCAGCACAAAAAGGGCATTGTTCCTAGGCTATTTTTCATTGTTTTGTTAGAGCATGCCTCAAGATAATTTTCTTCCTTCCAATTAGGAATCTGGCGTGTTTCAGAGATATGGAATGTACAATAATTGTAATGATCGAGTAGCTGAGTGTTTGAATATGTGCCTAAAATGTATGGATAATTGGTATAAAATGTGAAAATGTTTGACTAAGTGCCCTGAGACACTCTTCTTCACATCTTAAAGACAATATTATGGTATCGAGATTTCATGCAAATACAGCTTGTGTGATCGTCTTTGTTCATATCTATTACATACAGTTACGTTTACATAATTCACTGACTGAGTTTCCTCAAAGTAACTCCTTTCCATGCTTTAGGAATATAAACTAATTTAGCAACCTGAATTTGTACTGCACAGGTCAGCCTATTGCTCAATTTATTTATGCAGGTCATCTATACTGTGCTCTTACTTGGAGCAGGAAGCAACACATCCATGTTTATGAAGTGCTTATCAAGTGAACCATCTGGACCTAGCTGAACTTTATTTTTTCGATTAGCCACCATATGTTCTTTTAGCTTAATTTCTCCCTAATTTGCAATATCCTTTTTTTTTGAGATTATGCAGTTTACCACATCCAACAATTATACCATTTGAGAGTTACTTGACTATTCCGCATAACGTTATTGTCCTGGTCCTGCCATTGTAGTCTGCCCTTTGTCAGATGCCACCTTACCCTGGAAAGATTCTCTTTCCCTTTCCATTTACAGACTGTACCAAAATAAACATAGGGAAATCAGAAAAAGTGTACAGTGCTTTGAAGAGGAAAAGTAAGTTGTAACTAACACACCTGAAAGAGTCCTGTAACCAAACGAATGAGATGGAGGAAGAGAAGACAGATTAAAAGAGTTCCCTAAAACCAGAGGGAAGGGTACTTCACTGGTTAAAAACTTCAGGTGCATAATTTTCTGAGTCTGAGTCTTTCCAAGGAGACATCTCTAGAATTACTTATTTCAGTACTTTCCAAACCTTTTAAGTTACATCAGGATGGTTGGGTAATTCCTGCCAAATAACTTTGAAAAGTTCTGTTTGCTTTATGTAAATATCATTTTAACTATGTTCCCTCCAAAAATGAAGACTCCTGAGGGAGAATTTCACTGAGGAACACTGTGATAAATGCATAGAAAATGCCTTGTGTTTTCTGAAGGTGTGCTGAAGTTTTATGTGAAATTATGACTCACATTTTTTTTTTAAATTACCCTTATTTCTAATCCTAGAACTGTAAAAATCAAATCACATTTTCTCTAAATGATAACAAACCAGGAAATATTAACTCTTTCTTTGTTCCTTTATTAAGTTTGCATGGCAAGGTTGGTAGCTGGGGGAGGTACAGGGGTGGCTTCTGCAAGAAGCTGACAGAAGCTTCCCCCATGTCCGATAGAACCAATGCCAGTCAGCTCCAAGACAGACCCACTGCTGCCCAAGTCCAAGCCCATCAGTGACAGTGGTATCACCTCTGGCACAATATAATTAAGAAGGGGAAAAAGCCCTACACAACTGCAGCTGGAGAGAGGAATGAAAATATGTGAGAGGAACAACTCTTCAGACACCAAGGTCAATGAAGAAGGAGGGAGAGCAGGTGCTCCAGGTGCTGGAGCAGAGATTCCCCTGCAGCCCAAGGTGAAGACCACGGTGAGACAGGTTGTTCTCCTGCAGCCTGTGGAAGTTAACAGAGAAACAATTATCCACCTGCAGCCCATGGAGGACCCCACACCGAAGCAGGTGGATGCCCGAAGGAGGCTGTAAACCCATGGAAAACTTGTGCTGGAATAGGCTCCTGGCAGGACCTGTGGACCCATGGAGAGAGGAGCCCACGCTGGAGCAGGTTTGTGGGCAGGACTTGTGACCCCGTGGGGGACCCACACTGGCGCAGTCTGTTCCTGAAGGACTGCACCCCATGGAAGGGACCCACGCTGGAGCAGTTCATGAAGAACTGCAGCCTGTGGGGAGGACTTGCTTTGGAGAATTTCATGGAGGACTGTCTCCCGTCGGAGGGAGCCCACACTGGAGCAGGGGAAGAGTGTGAGGAGTCCTCCCCCTGAGGAGGAAGAAGCAGCAGAGACAAGGTGTGATGAACTGACCCATTCCCTGTCCCCCGGCGCTGCTCGGGGGGGAGGAGGTAGAGAAATGGGGAGTTAAGCTGAGCCCAGGAAGAAGGAAGGGGTAGGGGGAAGGTGTTTTAAGAGTTAGGGTTTTTATTTCTCATTATCCTACTCTGATTCGATTAGTAATAAATTAAACCAATTTCCCCAAGTCAAAGCTGTTTTGTCTGTGATGGCAATTGCTGAGTGATCTCCTTGTCCTTATCTTGGCCCATGAGCCTTTCATTACATTTTCTCTCCCCTGTCCAGCTGAGCAGGGGTGTGATAGAGTGGCTTTGGTGGGCACCTGGTGTCCAGCCAGGGTCAACCCACCACTGTTCCTTTATGTTTGGTGGATTTTTTGTGTGGGACAGATGGCCAGCTCTCTATTTACCCATTCTTTCCTGACCATAGTAACGATACATCGTTCACTACCTATGCTTGCTTTTCTTTTTTTCTCCATGGCATTCTGAAGGTTGTAAGTGAGAAGGAGAAAGCTTTTGTGACAGTGTGCACATAGCATGACTATTCAGGAGGCAGTAGCACTGTCTCATTTTGAACTTGCTATCTAGTAGCATAATTCTATCAGGTTAAATGAAGTCATCTGTGACCTATCAAAGTGTACATGACATCAGATTCAGCCTGCTCTGAAAGCTTCTTCCTGGAAGGTCTTGATATTGAATCCTCTGTGACAGTACAGTGACAAGGCAAGTTACTATTCTGTCATGAAGCCAAATATCTCCATGAGAAGGCAGAAAAACCTGTGAATAAAACCTGAGGAATAAATGTCAATATATTAGTTATAAGATAAATATCACATCTAAAGCAAACACTGGAAATGGTACATAGATTACTGATTATTGTCTGCCTTGAGGGCTCTTTCAGTCCACAGAAAATAAGAAGCATATAGTAAAAGTGAAGAGGAAAACACAAGAGGTTCAATATCCTTGTGAAAGGAAAGAACGGAGTAAAGGAACAGATATATAAAAGTTAAGTGGTCAGATTACATTCAGTGGGGGATAAAAGGCTTTTAGGATAGGATCAGCTAAGTACCAGAAATAAAAAGGTTACGGTGGTTATAGCCAGACAGTGGGAGGTTCAGGGCTGGAGTGATAACAGACAGCAGCAGAGACGGGAACGTGATAAAACTGAATGGATGAAATAGGATTAAGAGAGACATAAATAAATTAAATCAACTGAAACCGTACTTTGCTTCTGCCATGTAATTATATACAGTTATTTTACTGATCATAAAGCTCAGAAAATTGCAGCCACCTTCAACAAGCCTGTTTGAAAATAAACCAAAGCAAAAACGTGCCACGCAAACAACACACACGTGAGCAGAGGGAATATATTTTTGCAGTTTTCATGACCCATCTTGAAATACTTCTTCTCTATTATGAACACCCCTGTGTCAACTAGAGGAAGCAGCCGCTCTGGAAAAGGCATCACAACGTGCTGCTCAAATAAATTTTATAAGAAGAAAATTCCCCAGAGAAAGCTGACTTAATCAAGGAGGTCTTTTTGTTGGCTTACAGCACGGCCATTTTTTTTGCAACTCAACTATGGGAAATTTATCCATCAAGTGGGTAAGATTTATATTTATATTCTATATTTGTGATCTAGTAGTTATAGTAGAATCTAGTAGCAGAAATTAGTGGTGAGATTCATCTCAAATAATTTTATTTGCTTGAATAAGCATGTAGTCAGTGTCATTTTTTCAGTCATTGGAGAGAGACTGATGCCTCCTCATCTACTCATTTCCATAAGGAAGGAATCTAGGCAGCTCATTTTTAAATGCCTGAAGTTAGGTGAGAGGAATATCACCCAAAGTGCCCCAGAAAGACTAAGCAAAGTAACTTGTATGTCTACTGTCATCTGTGGAATTATTTATCAGCACAGACTGTTGGTGGTTTAACTTCAGGGTATCAGACACGTTTGCATTTGTGGCCTCTGTTCTTTAGTAGTTATGAATTTTCTGTAGAAGATACTGGAGAATCTAAATCATAGAACTATAGAATCATAGAATCGTCTAGGTTGGAGGGGACCTTTCAGATCATCGAGTCCAACCATCAACCTAACTCTGACAAAACCATCACTAAAGCATGTCCCTCAGCACCACGTCTACCTGTCTTTTAAATACCTTCAGGGATGGTGATTCCATGACTTCCCTGGGCAGCCTGGTCCAATGCTTGATAACCCTTTCAGTGTAGAATTTTTTCCTAATATCCAATCTAAACATCCCCTGGAGCAACTTGAGGCCATTTCCTCTTGTCCTATGGCCTGTTACTTGGTAGAAGAGACCGACCCCCACCTCTCTACACCCTCCTTTCAGGTAGTTGTAGGGACCGACAAGGTCTCCCCTGAGTCACCTTTTCCTCAGGCTGAACAATAGATAAATACTATCCCAACTGCATGAAAATAGGTTAGGTTAGGAGAAACAGAGAGAAAATTAGCAGTAAATATGGTCTGTGATGTCTGTCTTTTATTAATAACAAGTGTGAATCACTGCACCTTTGAGGGAAAATTTTTACCTTATGGTCAGCTCCAGAGTCAGTTACAGCCTGGGAAATGTGGCCTCCGGAGCTGCCTACCCAACACTAGAAGCACTTACTCTGATTTGTGGTGTAGAACATCTTTACAGAGGACCGTGGCTGATAAATTCACTTTCTTATCATATTTTCATGAGTCAGACACCATTATGGGCCCAGAGTGGCATGCACTGGCCCTCCATGTGAGTCTGGGTCCTAGAGAGGCGCAGTAGCAGGGGTTTCTGTAAGGTATTACGTCGTTTCCAAAGCCATCCTCAAGAGGCCTTTTACTACCTCTTCTTATCTCACCCTTCCTAAAAGTTTTATTTTTCCACACCCATTGACAGTACACTTTTAACAGGGAAACACCATGAATAAATACGATAGCCAAAAACTTAATTATAGTAGTCTTAAAAAAAAATTTAAAAATTACATAGGTCATAGGTGATTTGATATCTCTTCAAAGTATAACAATGTTCTGATCTGAAGTTCAAATAAATTATTGGGATGTCACTAGGCTTTAAAGAAGGCCTCAGTAACTTTCTAGTGCCTCGGTAACAGGTTTAGTTTTCCCCTGAAAGTTGGAGATAGTTGCAAATTTTCTATTGGATTAGTTAAGGTCATTGCTTTAGAATTTAAATCCGGCTTGCCATTGACTATATGGGATTTGATTCGCTTATTACAGAAAAAGATAGTTAAATCATCCGAAGAAAAACCTGGATTGCTGTTCCAATCCATGTTACATCCTCCTAATATAACAACTTCGGCATTTTATCTGTTTGACTGGAAGGAAAGAAAGCCTACAAAGCCAAAGATTTGAAGTCTGAATTAAGGAGACAGATATTACACAGGAACATTGTTTTGTTATGAGGAGTAGATAGAAAAAGATTACATTCTAAACTCATATTTTGTGAATTAAGAGGGCAAAATACAAGAGATATTGATCTCTGCACATAGGTAAACAGCAGTTGCAAATACAAATTGCTATTTCACCACACCATTCATGCAATGTGTTCCAAGGAGCTTTACTTGCTATCAATAAAAAAAACCAACAAAACTGCTACTGAACCAGATAAGCCTTAGAAAACAGATGTCTTTTAAGTAGTATTAAAGTCAGAAAGCCAGCTGCTTGGGCCCAGCCAAAGGCTGATGCAGGATTTGAGAAAGGGAAAAGCATCTGTCTTTAAGTCGCAGTCTTATCTGGGATTGGCAACGGCCAGGTAATGGCTCGCTGCCAGTAAACCTACTCTGCTGAGAGAGGGAATGGGACAGATGGAACAAATCTCTCGGATTCGCCCATACTTCTCCAGATTGCTACCAAGGGCAACATCTTTCTGTGTTACTTAAACAGCTAGAGTCATTAGGACAGGGGTCTAAGAATCCAACCCTAAAACAAAAGTGGGATGAAGCAGAAGCACCAATTCCAAGGCCAAGGGTGGAGGGAAACACCCTTTAGAGGTAATACCAGGTCCCAAAACAGTGCTACCTCCCCTTGGCATTGCTTGGCAAGCTGTTGTTTGTACTCGAGAAGAGTTTTAACAGCCTTGCTCCCAGGCTGCTGCTGTTTAAGTATTCTCTCACCAGCTTGTGTGGGTTTTGTGTAATCTCTCAAGCCAAGAAGGAAAGTGCATATGTACATAAAGGATTTTGTTTGACTGAATGGTGGATTTCCTACACCAAATGACATAGTGCTATGCCTACGTGGAAATGTATCAGCATTGGCTGGTCTTTTCTGTTATTTTGGCTGGTCACGGAGTGACTGGTAATTTGTCCTACCCTGTTCCCCTACTTACACCTGTCACTTCTCTCTTTGCCTTCTCTGTCTGCTTCCCTTCATTTGCATTTCTTTCTACTTAGGTTATTTTCTCTTAAGTAAACCTCAGTTCTTACAAAATAATGCATGTATACATACGAACCAAGATGAAATTAATAGTGTGTTGGCTGGTCTATTTGTGTGTCATACTCACTTCCATTTTTCATGTTTATCTTACCAGTCAGATGAAAGGTATTGAGAACAGGCACTATCTGTGATGGTGTTTGTTGTGAAGTGGAAGGACTAAAGAGGGATGGTGAAAATTGGTACAGACACAAAAAGAACAATATGAACACAAAGAAAATGTGTTTTGCAAAACAAAAAAAGGTTAAAAAAAAAGAGAAAGAAAGGGAGTAAGAGCAGGACTGAGACAGATGACATAGGAGGAAAGAAAGCCTTTGAGGCTAGTGCACTATTTTGCAGTACACTGGTATTGCAAATATTAGGGTATTTGTGAGTCAAGCTTCCGAGACTGACTAGTAACATCTGCTTTTCATGAGTCTGTAGCACTCAACAACAGCATGTTACATGCCGTGGAGATTCATACACATTTATAAAATCATGATCACTTCCCACATGCCAGAAGTTCCGAATCAGCTACTAGCAGAAAAAAATGGTATAAGAAAAAAAGTCTACTGTTGTAATAATTGAACTAGTCTGCGAAATTATATCACAGAGAGATCAACTTTCTGCCATCTTGTCTGTTCTTGAGCTTAGCTAATGGCATTCCTTACTCTTGGCCTCTTGAATGACTGATAGAATTAAAAAGTAATACAAGTGAAAACTGCGTTTTCTTAAAGGCAAATTTCACACCCATGATGTTGCCTCGGTGAGTCAATTTAAAGAATAAGTGCAAATACTATGTGTTTGGCTGAGCTGTGTTTTGGGATAGAGAGTATCAAAGCCTCCAAGACTTTGAGATAAAAGAGCTACTGAGAAGATCAGCAGTAAATCTATTTGGATGCATTGTTTGTCCAGCCTTCCCAGCGGGTGTGTGGCAGAAGCAAGAACTAAGACATGTGTGAGCAGGATTGAAATCAGGTCAGGATTGGAAGCAGTGCAGAGAGGAAGGCCAAGCCATAGGCAGAAAAGAGGGGTCCAGAGAGAAGGCAAACCTGTGGGTGGTTTGCAGTAGGTTGCATTGCTCATATAATGGCCGTGCAGCCTCGGGGATGTTATGGACTCCATAGCTTCCACAGCAGGAGCTTTGATAACTCTTTCCAGGAGCTGAGCCTGTGAATTGTTTCCGTTGAGATGTGATGAATCATCACACAGTGATGTGAGCCAAATGTCACCACCAGTTTATTTCATTGTAAATTTGTAATAGGTTGCTGAAGGCAGGAAGTAAAAGATAACCAGGTAGAAAATGAGAGTCAGCATTTCTTTGTCTGATGTTGGTTGATAAATCAGCACAGCATAACTGCTTAACCTAATGAGAACTGCACCTACTGCTTCGGTCAAGGGAGGTGATTCTGCCCCCCTGCTCTGCTCTGGTGAGACCCCACCTGCAGTGCTGTATCCAGCTCTGGGGCCCCCAACATAAGAAAGACATGGACCTGTTGGAGCGGGTCCAGAGGAGGCTGTGAAGATGCTCAGAGGGCTGGAACCCCTCTGCTGTGAGGACAGGCTGAGAGAGCTGGGGGTGTTCAGCCTGGAGAAGAGAAGGCCCCAGAGAGACCTTAGAGCCCCTTCCAGTCCCTAAAGGATCCCTACAGGCTGGGGAGTGACTCTTTATCAGGGACTTTAGCGATAGGACAAGGGGTAACGTTTTTAAACTAAAAGAGGGTAGATTCAGACTAGATATAAGGAAGAAATTTTTTACGCTGAGGGTGGTGAAACCCTGGCCCAGGTTGCCCAGAGAGGTGGTGGATATCCCATCCCTGGAAACATTCCAGGTCAGATTGGACGGGGCTCTAAGTGACCTGATCTAGTTGAAGATGTCCCTGCTCATTGCAGGGGGTTTGGACTAGATGACCTTTAAAGGTCCCTTCCAACCCAACACATTCTATGATTCTATGATCCTATGATTTTATGAAAATTATTCTATATTAAAGTTACTTGTCAAATATTAACCTGGGAGATGCATTATAGGCCTTGATGTTTTCCAGTTGTATATGACGATTTAGTTGAAGTTTTATGAATAGGTATCTGAAGAGAGAAGCAGCTATCACAAATCTTGAATTCCAAGGCTATTCTGTCCTTTTTTAACAAAGAAGAAATCGGTCTTTTTGGAAAACCTGCAGTGTGCTTTTCTTCTTGGATTAAAAGAATAAATCAAGCTTTGTGCATAAAATTAAGTTATATGTGACTTTAAATGAACTTAAAAGAAGAAAGTATTCAAAAAGTCACCTGCTACCTGGTGTACGATGTATGCAATTCTTTCATTACTGCTACAGACAGAAATTTCTTTGCCAGAAGGCAGAAGTATTTTTGAGAAGACGTGTTTAGGCACCGAGTCTTTGCTTTTAAGGGATCTTCTGAGATCTTAAGAAGCAGTTTTACATTTGCTGTGGTATTATCTTTGCTCTTTGCTGTGAAATGTAATACTGCAATCCTGTAGTTTTGCAGTTTTAATTGGCCTTTGAAAATGGTAGTTTTCAAATGGCAATCTACAAGGAGGCTTAAAATCCTACAAAAAATGAAGGCCGCTGATTTAATTATAATGGTGTATTGCTTGAAAAATTAACACGAGTTTGTCTAATGCATGTGGTTAAGCAATCACAAAATGGCCTCTCTTACGGATTGCATTTTGTGTGGGAATCATGGATATTTTAAGAGCCACTGAAAGTGGCTACACTGTAATGAACAAGAAGAAAAATCTCACTTTTCTTTGCCCATATCTATAACCCCTTTCTATCATATGAAGATCTTCATCAGTGATAGCCAACAAACAGAAACTTTTCCTTGCAATTGCGTTTGCCTCCAAGATGAACTTGTGTGGAACCAACCGAGTGCTGCATGCTGCAAAGGGGACAAGGATTTTTAGAGGTCTAGACAAGATAAACCACAAGAAGTGTGATATCTTTTTTTTTTTTTCCTCCTCAATGAAACTACGGAAGGCTCAGAAACGTTTCATAAATGTGTGAAACAAACACAGTTTAGAAAAATACTCCTCAGGTGTACAATATTACCGAGTTGCAATAATCTAATTGTCCAAAGCAGAAAAACGTTGTTTTGTTGGGATGAATGAGAGTTGAATGAAAACTTGTTTATTTTTCAGAGCTGAAAAAGACTCATGGCCTCACATTGCGGCTGACAGAAATAAAAATAGAAAAAACCATGCTCAGTAAAGCTCCAATACAGTTCAATTTTCATCACACTGATAGCTTTAGTGCCTGTAAACAGATAAAAAACACTCTTTCTGAGTGCAAGAAACAAAAACGATTATATCTGTAAATGAATGGGAGCTTTTAGAAATTACACGTGAATTTTATTTAATTCAAATAGCTATTAGAAGGATTCATCCATTGTATACACAGCACAATCTCCCCACAACTAAAATCTCTTAACAGATGTTATTAGGTAGAATTCAGTTCAAAAAGGGCTTCTCTAAAATAAAAAGCAGGTTGTTAATATCTACAAAAATTCCTCTACAAACACAAGTGTAATGGTTATCTGACAAGACAGGAGTTTTCTTAAAAGCATTGCCATCTGTAGTATTTAGCAAGGATAACAGCACAAGAAAAAGCTTTTTTTTTTAGGATATTCTGTCCTTTTTAGTGCTTTGTTTTTTGAATACTGTTTGTATTCTTTTTAGCATTTCAAGTGGCAAACCTTAACCCAAGCTTATACCTCTTTTTAAGTTATAAAAATGAACTTACTTGTTTTAGTTGCATGCTATTCATTTTCTGCGGAAGCTGGCAATTTTAAAGTTATTGATTTAAACAGCGGCATTTAAAAGGCAGTGCAATTTGCAAACATTTCCAGTAGCTAAGTTAGGACTTGGAAAGAATGTTGCAAGCTATAATGAAAATTCCAGTTTCTCTCACTTCTTATCATGTTGTCACATTCTGCATTCCTGAGGCAGACTGAAAATCATTATGCAGCCTTTATGATGCAGCCACTATTTTGCCAGAAGTATAGTGCCATCATTTCAACAGCGGAGATTTTATACTGTACTATATTCATTATTTTTTTTTTCAGCAAGGATTTACAAACGTTCCTACCTGCATATTAGGCCAAGATACAACCCTAACACACAGTTTCCAAACAAAAACGGAATACAGGACAGGCTGAGGAACAGCTATAAGTACCTGTCTCATGCAAAGAGGAAAAAATAGTCGACACTTGCATCCTGTAAGGTGCTGAGGCACTTCATTTTCTGCTTTGTTTAGTTCAGTGGTAGTCAATAACATACAGAACTGAAACCAGAGAAAGAAGTCTGGTTTAGGTTAGTGCTTATTCCTATTTGATGCAAGAAAGAAAAGCAAATGAGGACCAAAGCTCATTCAGGTGTGCTCACAGTGGAACTTCCTTACAGACCACTAATTTCATGATCAGTGAGCCCTTGCAAAAGCAGATAGTCCATTCACACTCGATAAATGTGTAATCTGTATTATCTGGCAAATAACACAAACCCTAAATTGAACTGCCTTTCCTCTTTCTATACAGTTTTCTTTTCATTGCTATGCCTTTGCCCATTTAAAACTAATGCACCAGACCTGATGACTCTCGTGTTTCTCTTATGGTAGGAAGTTACTCAACTTCAGTGATTTAAGACAAATATTTGCAGGCACGTCTTTGCTGCAGAATCAACCAGGGGGCACAGCACATGGGTTAGCCCCATGGAAGAAAGGAAATACTGGAAGCTACGCTTGAGTTACCCTCTCCTGACGTGAGTGATCCTGGCCCTGTTAGTTGCTGGGACTTTTGGCATCGTATCTTTTGTTCCATACCTTTGGGGTCATACCTTTTGTTTTGCTGTGTGCAGCACAGCAAGTCTGAACCTTATCGGGAGAATGTGACTCGCCTTTGAGGTCACAGAGGAGGGAGTTTTGGGAAGGCAGCGAAGGCATAGAAATATTTTACTCAATGTACTGCTTCTAAAGAAGCCAATGACAGTGAAAACACAGCCCATGCTCTCAGCCAGGCTACCTAACCCGAATTAAAAGGCACTTTCCATTTGAGTGCCTAGCCTGGTTTTTCAGACAGGAGAAGCAAGCAAAGGAACCCCACAAACAAATAAACCCGACTAAATAAACTAAAAAAGAATAAAATAAATTCCTTAAACCCCAAATGAAATAGTGTATTTTGGTCTGAATCTGGAAATTATAGCCTGCTGTACCAGTGATTGTTACTACTGGTCGCATTTCGTTGAGGGTGACAGCGGTTCCTGGAAGGGAACGTGCACTGCTATAAATTCAGTGGTGGATCCCGTTATATATATGTTTTTTGAACATGGGCTGCGGAGTCTTGATATCCAAATGAGCTTCAAATGTGAACAAATGTTAAGAAACCGGGAATGTTTGCTGCCAGTGAATTAACTCATTAGGAAGTATGATTTGTTAAAATGCGTTCAGTGTAAAGAAATAAACTAATTTTCTTAAATCCTTGTCAGAGAAAAAATACCCAGCATTTACTAGGTATTTGAACAAATGTAGGCACTGTCTGGAACATACAGTTTATAAGAGAGTGAAGATAGGTGAATACTGGAAAGCTTCTGCAAACTGTTCACATGCTAATGCTTTGTTTTGACTTTATTTTTATTCCTTTTGTAACACTTTTCACAAATTCTTTGCTGGATCCAAATACTATTAAAATACTGCTTTGGTCTAATTTATTTTTTTAAGCAAACATTGCAAAACACTTGTGGAAAATTAACAGTGAATTTTATACGTGAGTATTCACACTTAAAGCAGTACGTTCATCTGTCACAGAATAGAAACAACGCTTCTGCAGATGTGCAGAACAATATTCAGCAAATACTTTAAAAAGGGAAATTGTTTTAGGTAAATAGTAACTTTAAGAGAAAATTCAGGTAGAAAAAACACCTAACATTATTTTCATAAACACATCAACCAGTTTGAGTGCATACATCTAAACCAATGCAGGTGCTTCCTTCACTGGCTGGTTGGCTGACACTCATTTCTTGTAGTCCAATTTAAGTAAATACTTAAAATTTGTACAAACACTAGTGGCTGCTAAGCCCAAGATGAGCTCAGTCTTTCAGATGGAATATGGAATCTTCGTGCACCTCACTGAATCACAGCAGAGTTTTGTTTTTGAGCTGATCCATGGTTAAAGGTTAGGGGGAAAGCAAGCTCAAGGTCAAGGATAATATTAAGTCCTACTTAAGTTAACTTCCTAAGTAGTTATACAAGGAACGTCTGTCTCTGACAGGGTGCTTCTGGAATTCTTTCCTTCCAAAGTCTCAGTTTTCATACAACGGTGTTAATCAATAAAGAAGATCAGTTTTAGTGGTTAGATGAAAAGAAAGTAGATATAATGACTGGTAATTCCCATACTGGTCACAACATATAGTGAAAAGCACCATGCATTTGCATCCCTGATCTGAAAGTTACATGGGTCCCTCTCTTGTGCCCGGAAGAAATGGCTCATGCAAAATTCTTTGAAATATTACTTGACAAATGGCTGACTACATCTGACTGATCATTTATCCAAACACAAGATAGCATCATGGTAGAGACCAGTGCTGCAGCCTGGCAGCAGCAGTGTGTTTGGGAGAGAAGCAGGATTATTGTTTCATATAGAGCAAAGAAAGATATTTTTTTTCAATACCCCTGGTGAGGGGAAAAAAAAAAACCCAAAAGAATAAATATAGGAAATTATTACTTTAATTACTCCACCCCTACCAGACAGAGAAGAAATTAAAAGTGACTAATTAATGCTCTCTATGAAAACTGAAATGGGTAATGGTAGGTACCCTATCAGATAATTTCTCAGCATAGGAATTCCTCAGTCTAGCAGTTCCTCAGATTAGAGGAATCTGTCAACCACAGAATATTGAGAGCACTTTTGTTCACATATGAGAGAAAAGGGTTTCAGGAAAGAGGGTAGGAAACCTTAGCAGGCTGGACTGGAGGACTCTGAGGTTCTCCATTTCAAGGAGGTTTGCTTGAGCCTAAAACCAACTGCTGGTTGACAATATACATGTAAAATCACTCTTTTGTGGATAAAAGTTATTCTTCAGTGTGGAGACTTGATTCTACTTCGTACATTTAGTGTACCGCATCAGGCCTTTCTTGCCCAGGACATTCACTGTAACTTTTGAAAACATATAATTAATTTTTCAACCAGATTATTTTTGTTTCTTCAAACAATAATTAAAACCGAAGGCCTCTGTGAAAACAACTGTAGTTCCTGGGGAAAACGGTGAGTCTAGCTTCTTTACCTGAAATATGGAGACAAGTTTTTAGATTTGGTTAATAAAACCAGGCCTTTTGCTTTCTATGCACACAGTATTTACTGAAGGGACAAAGCAAAGCTAATCTCTCTGGGATTTGGATCGTTAAGTGCCTGTCTTCACTGACAGACTGCTCGTAACGTGTCATGCAGCTTTCCTCTCCTTACCTGGGAGAATAATGCGATCCATGTTGGCTATTCCACTGCTGGATAAACTCCCCTCATTGACCCCTCTGCTCACCAGCCTCCACCCCTAGATCTGCAAACTAACGATATCTGTACCCAACAGCTGATCCAAGCCCTCCCAGGAGGCCTGGAATGGGATTACCAACTCTTGAAAGCAGATCATCAACACGGTTTTACTGTAGGGACAAAATTGTTGAATATTTATGCAGCATAACTTGAGCTGGTTGTTCAGAAGCTCCAAGGTACAAGCCTCTAGAAGACTCTAAAAGGAAAATGGCCACCTCGAACTGAGAAAAGTCCCTCCAAATGAAAATCTTTAGCTATTTTCTTATGTAATAAAGGCAACTATGCTCCAGTTCCTACGGCTGTAAACAACATCAGAAATAGTTCAGGCAGACCACTGTATAGAATGAAATCATAGGCCACAAAAATTTCCTATGTTTTATATCCTGAGGGTAACAGCATAAACACAGCAACGCTTTGCAATTATGCAATGCCTTTGAGCTGAGGAGCCCAAAACGTTTTACAAAGGTGGGTAAGAATTGTGCTTTTCAAAGGCTTACAAACAGCAGTGGGGAGTCTTCCATGCAGAGCTATGTGAAAAACTGATTATTTTCTCGATGTTTCTCTGGCTGAAATGAAAAAACAGAACCAAAAAGTCTGTTTGGGTCAACAGAAGGCTAATTTTTTATTTTCTTGGTGAAGATGAAGGGCATACGAATTTATTTGTTTCATCTAAAATAGAACATTCTATTTTATTTTGCAAGTTGAAACCCATTTCTAATATGTCCTTTATTCAAAATAAGTTTTTAAAACAGATAAATAATGTTCTATTTTTAGAAATACTGGCATGATTGACAGTTTTGCCCATTTTTATCTCATTTTGAGGTCTCTTGAATTTGATACAAATTCATTAAATATTTCTGTTCTTTCTAATTAATGTAGCTCTGTTTGCTCTACTCCAATGTATGTCATTAATACCTCTATATCCTGAATTTGCACCAGTATCTGGTCCCACTGTGTAATGATTGATGTAACAATTCAATCTGAAAGCAGTGTCATGATGCCTGAAATACACTTAATTGCACTGCAAGCCAAGCCAAGCTTGCAGGGGATGGACGGAGTTTCAAGGCAAGCAATAACTCTAGTTATTAAGAAGCTGGGAGTAATGCTGATAGTAAAGGCTATCCATATTGGGGATCATTCTTAATGTAAAATGAAGTATCTGAAATAATCCTTGTTAATCTTTTTAAAGCCTGATACAATTAAATTAAACAAGATATGAGAGAAAAAAAGCCATGAAAATTTTGACTGAATTGTGTTTCATTAACATTTTGAAATTTCTAGGTTTTTTTACACTAGCTGCAGAGTAGATGGGAAATTGGGGGAAAAAAAAAAAAAAGAAAAAGAAGAAGAAAAAAAAAAAGGGAAAATAAACTCTCTGGTTCTCCAGCTTCCAGGAAAGCATTGCTGTTGGCCTAGAAAAGCCTCAAGCACGTAAGCGTGACCATTATTCTTCTATTGTACTCTGGGAGTACAGCATGTGCCCAGCTGTAGCAGTAGCTCTCTCCACTTATAGAAACTTTAATGACAGAGGCTCTGGAAATGCATATGGCATCTAACATTTGTGAGCTAAAGTTCTTAACTTTAGCTAAGTCTCTCCTAATTCTAAACAAACTGATATCAACTTGGATATTGCTTTTGATGGCTTATGCTCGTGTGGTATTTGACCGTATAGTGTTGTCCTCGAGTTATCCCCTCCAGACTTGAGCTTTGGAACAATTAAAGACATTACTGTTAGGGAATCAATCACAGCTTTTACACAAGGCCTAGTGCCAGCTGTAAGACATGAGGAGTTTATTCTGGACAGAAATTATAGCTAAGGGCTTGGAAGTAGTGAGTATTAAATACAGGAAAGCGCACGAAGGATGGAGAAAGGAAAGACCCTTAATGAAGGAGTCATCTGAAACAGGGAGAGCTTTCTACTTTGGCTGTCAGTAATACGTGGACTAACACATGTGCAAATGTAACTATACACACAGACACACACTGTATTTCTACCCTGATTGGATTTTCAGATGTGTACAGAGATCTCCTCAAAAAACTTTCTCCAAACTGAGCACCTTTTAGTGCACAAGGAAGAAGCAGCAAAAAATACAGGCCTGTGATAAAAGGGATAAACTTCTCAGACATTCTTGCAAACAACTTTCTTGCCATCTAAATGTCATGAAGTCAAGACAAGTCTAACGACTCGAACAACCACAGCCGCTGAATGCTATCAGCTGTTCTTATTTCTTCAGAGACTGATAATTTGAAGACAGAAGGTTTTCTGTAGTGTATCTGACTTCCCTTGTCTACTCACATCTAAAAAATGAAGAGACAGATAAAATTACTTTCTTTTTAACTCTAAGAATCCCTATAAGATTTGGATTTGGGTCAAAGGTATTGCAAGGCTGTTTTCATTGAGCAGATTTTTTTTCTCATTATAAAATTTTGATATGAGAGCAATCTGATTTCTCTTTTTCCTCAGGCTGGTTGGTAAGTCTCTTTTCTGAGAATTCATCTCTGCGAACCATACTGGAGAATTTATTGTGACTACATATATAAATATGAAAGATCAGAATAAGTTTTGTTACTAATATTCGTATTTCAGAGAGCAGATCCATTCAAGATGCACTGCTTCACTATTTTCTTTTGTAGGAAAGTATTATGTGCTTGTGGTTACATATCCTCAGAAGATTCCTCCTCTTCTTTTTTTTATGGCTTTGTTTCATATTTCCCACAGCCATGAAAGACCACACAAATAAAATATTCCTGTAAAAATGAATAACACAGTATCACAGAAATTATCTTAGTTCATTTCAGCACAGAACAGTTGTCAAACATGGTATTCATTTTTAATGTGAAGTATTTATTGTCTCGTTTTCTCTTGTCTTCAAGAAGAAAATGAGATGATGCTTTATTTTAAAAATTAAAGAGGAAATGCCAGTAACAGTTTGTATCGCTCTGTATGGAACCAAATTTCTTCTGTAATCCAGGAGTAAAAATGTACTTATTTACCTAAGAAATAAAGAGTCTTTCCACCGAACTAATACTGCTCAGTGAATTATAGAGAAGAATAAATACTGTAAAAAATCCCAAGTATATTCATACATTTTTAAAAAGCACCGTAGCTGTGATCACATTCTTTTTATATCCTGTTTCCAAAAATACTCCAGCAACAGTGTTTTCTGGCAGGAACATGTACAAAAATAGCCAAATGTTAGCATGACTATTACAGCATGTGTGTGGAAAGAAAATTTTAATTTAATTTTGCAAGCTTTTGTATATAAAATACATTTCCTGGACTCAATAAAGTACTTAGGCAGATGCTTAAGTCAAATTATTTTCAAAATGTATGCTAAAATATTCTCTTCTGGAGTTGAGAACTAACTTGGAAGTATGATATTACTCTAAAGTTTCATTCATTTATTAGGAAGATGAACTCTGTATCTGTAGATAAAACCCAAACACAGACAGTCCTGTAGGGGAAGGGATAAAACATGGAAACTAGGCGTCACATGCACTTTTGTCTTCCATTCAAAATTAATTTAATTCTGAAGGAAGTCTAAGTCTCATAATGGATTTGTAAACAAGCCACAAATTAAGATTTTTTTAAATGGAAATTATTCAGTAGTTAAGTTTAAAAAACACAAATTTTGTGTTTTACAAAATGTGTTCAGGCAAAAAAATAATAGTTATTTATGATGAACTTTTTCATCTAATAGTTAGCAAATTATCCACTTATAAGGAACAGAGGATTTTCATCCATCAATAAGTATTGGTAATATTTTCTGTGTTGCATTTTTCAAATAAAACCTACACTACTATTGTTTTTAATAGGTGTGTGGAATTAACTCCAAGGTTTTCTTCTTTGGTAGTGATGAGTTAAATTTCTGTTTAAGGGCAACTGCTGTCTTGTTTAAATTCCTGATTAACCACATTCAGATTTTTGATATTTCTGGCATTTTTATTACTGTGGGTTTTTTCTGCTTCAAACAAAATTATCCCGATTGTTAGCAGATTCGTTCTGGTGATGGCCAGGGGTGACTAGGACCAACTCAGGCCAAAGCCGCAAGTACCTAACATAACTCATCTGGGGCCTTGTCAGCACCTGCTCCAGTCACTAGTTCCATCAATACCTGTTGAAGTCAACAGAAAATCTTCAAATAGACTTTGGCTATATCCCTGAGAAAGGAGAATCTGTATTTTTCCAGGCATCATGACTGCATTGAGGACTGAAATAGTCGGTGGGAGAGATATCTGTGAGTTCCTTGTTCTCTGAAGTCACCACATTCTTTAACCGAGACTCATTTCCCTGATAAATTCATTACTTTTCTTAGTAGATCATTCCGTTTTTATCACAAACAAACATTATTTTAAAATATTTTCTAAAAGTCATAGAGGTGACTAAACTATCTATTCATTAATATTCTGTTATAGAGTCTGTATTTGTATCAGACTTGCTTCAGTTCTTATATTGTGGAAAAAAACCCACATTAATTTCTACAGTGTGACAGAAATGGTGACCTTCTCAGGGCTACTAAGTGCAGTAATTCCCAGGCTTGTTATATTTAGGTGTGGGTACCATATAGACTTCTCTCTGTTGCTGATCTCTTTCCCTTCATTCCTCCTTTCCCTCCTTCCTTCCTTCCTTCCTTCCTTCCTTCCTTCCTTCCTTCCTTTCTTTCTTTCTTTCTTTCTTTCTTTCTTTCTTTCTTTCTTTCTTTCTTTCTTTCTTTCTTTCTTTCTTTTTCT
>VYZM01000058.1:315315-347229 GCA_013398915.1 Dromas ardeola | reverse complement strand
ATCAGAGTGATCTTTCAAGATTTAAGGCTATCTGCAAGGAAGCTATAAAATGCATAAATTCAAAGGAATTATGCATGCCTGCAAATGAATACGTTTTACAAGTGCATGGGTCATAATGGGTGATAGGAAATATCAAAAGATTAATAAAATGTTGTAAATGAAATGCAAGATAAAATGTAGCAGATCTGATATTTGCCATGCCCGCTTGTTAGTGGATTTTTTTTTCCTGCTGTTTTTCTACTTTTTTCAGTTCTCTCTGTCAATTGCACTTATTTTTATGTTACCATTTTACATCCCTATTTGTAATTTGGCTGAATTTGGCAGAAGATGCCAAACATAGATACCTTGACATTTTGTTTTGGAAATACTGAATCTTGGCAAAAACTGTAGTTATTTGTTTATTCACTGTCATCATTATAGTAAATACATCTCCTTATGGCTCACTGAAATGTTTTAAACACTTTTTTTTCTCTGATAGGCAGTACATTTCCAAATGTAATTTGTAAGAAAAACTTGATATACTTAACAGTGACATTTCACCACTTTTACAATAATTTTTTATTTTTTTTTTTCATCAATAGCACTATTGACTTTCTTTTGCTGAAAAGTGACGAACATTCCTTGGTCTGGACCTTTACCAATATCCCAGTGGAGCCTAGAACGAGGAGCGTTTTGACAACTGGACGTAAATAAGTTTCAGGATTCCAAAGCTGTATTTTATCTTGGCAGCTGCCCTGATTAGTTTCATTGGAAAATGCTTGTAGTTGTGTGAGTGAGGAAGAAGAATGTGACTCTGGACTATACAAGGCTTTTGGATTTTTGGTTGGGTGGGGTTGGGTTTTTTCCCACTCTGTTAGGTTTGGGACTTACTTTGGGACTTAGACAAACCGCTTTCGTAAAATGCCTTGAGATTTCTGGATTTTTAGGAGGAATATACATAAACAGCTACCAAAAGAAACTTTTTTGTTCTAATAAATACTTTGCTTTACTTAATCTGTAACCTACAGGGGAATACCATTCAGTGGGTTGTCAGAGTTCACATGATTCTGTATGTAATTACCTTGGTATTATAATTGCCCTCTGTAACTGCCTATGCTGGAAATGATGTAAGTTTCTGACCAGGGGGGATGTTTTTACATTATTGCATTATTCATGTTTAAAGCAAGTTGGTGAGGAGTATAATTGGAAAGAGAGGAAAAAAAGGAATTTAGATTAAAGCCCTTTATAGTAAAAGAATTTGGGTTTGGAAGATGTATTTTTTTTTTTCTGTATGGCAGAATTGTTGTGAGGCAGATTAATATATACCCCATCCTATGGAATCGTTATTTCTGCTCAGAAAAAAATTAAAATTTAATAATTGAGAGGATTTGGGAAAAAGTCTGGACCTTACGAACACTTCCTGAAAATAATGTGTTTTTGGAACAAAATGCATGCCATTGTGAGAGCCTCCAAATTTATGTACTACATTGCAAAATAGCAACAATTTAGGGAATGAGATTATAACACTAATGAGCATGCCATGTAGTTTAATGTGGTTTCAATATGCTTGTGGCCTGGTTTCTGCTGCTCCTCTGAAGGAGGGGAATCTGCTTCTCCAAATTTCAGAGGAAAGGTCATAAAATTTGTAAGATCAGAAATCTAGCAAATTCTACACATCTGCACTAACAGAACTCCCTGTTTTCATTACTTTCAAGTAAGCATACAGTTTAAATTAACAGTTATTCTGACTTTTCATCACCTTTTCTATTAAAGTTTGCGTAGTGAATCGAAAAACCCTTCTAAATGATCAACAAATGTTTCAATAAGCAATAGCTAGCTGTTGTACAGCAAATTAATATGTTGATTCTCGTTTGAAACAGTACCATCTTGTATTTTCTCCTGTTGTGCCCTAAATTATTTGTACCTCATACAACTTTTGTCAGTTAATTCTAAAAACCATCTTTAAAATTCTGAAATAAATCAATCATTTACAGCAATTAAACTTAAACACTTAAACTTAACTCTTTACACTTAAACACTGGATCCTGAGAGTTTAAGTTGGTTGTTTTTTTTTTAATTCTTATTTACGACCTTCCCGGTGTTTCATGTTTCTTTATAAGCAGAAACATCTATCTCTCAATTATTTAAAGTTAAATGCTGATGACTGTAAAAAAATGGACACAGTACTCTAACCACAATAAGACAGAGATATATTTAACATTAATTAAAGGTAGAACACATTTTTTACGTTTATGTCTCTATGAAGGATATACCCCATTACCTGCTTTAGCTGTTGCAGCAAAGAAATCAAGAATTGAGAGGAAAAGGGAGGATATGTTTCTTTACAAATTAATGGCCATATTTTAAGTGCTGTATAATCTTTCGTAATAATGATGATATTCCTCTCATTTATGCATCAAATATTTATACTAAAATAAAATTGCTCATATGATTTCCCCTGCATGTCCACAAAGAGGTCTCAATTATCTTTACTAACGTAATTTATTCTTACAAAAGTTTCTTTTATGACTTGACTGTGAACAGCTGCTAGTAGGATTTTATACTGAGTACTTGATCTGTGAGAAGTAATTAGGATTGGTCAGAATTATGCTTTGGACATGTACAAAATAATCACAAGCTCGCTGAGTCTCTCAAGAAGAGGTAGCAGTGTAGTTAAAAAAAAATATTGTGGAATTTTATAATAGTTTTAATGCTTTCTGACTTGGCTACACTGGCTTAGCCCACAGCATCATTCCTGAATATATTAAGCTACTGAAAGATTTAATGACTGAGTGAAGATTTTAGATTAAATTGTATTTTATCACATTCATGTGCGTAATTGTGTGAGCATGCACAGCCTCGGTTGCAAAGAAGAGCTGAAAACCATGGCTGAGTCATCAAATGCCTTTGTATCAGGAATCTGGCAAGGGGTTTCGAGAAGAGCAGTGTCCTATTCCACACAAGGTTATCAAGTGCGTTGTTTTTTATTTCTGTCATTCTCTCCAATTTGTATTGCCTCTTGCATCTTATAAAGTCATCAGCAATGCCATCCCAAATTGATCATGAGTCAGAAAACTCTTCTAATTCAAAATGGGAAAACAGTTTCTTTCTAAGTATGAATAAGAAAATTTGACAGCTTTTTTTAAAGAGGACTAGCTTTAACTTGTGCAGCAGCCTTTGTAAACTGGTTCCATACCTGAATCTCCCAGATTGAGAACAGTGTCCACCACCTGCACTAAGTGTTGACATAAAACAACAACATGCTTCTGCTTGGTCTGCGCTGCAAAACGCACGCTCAGGTTCTTGCCCGGCTTATTTAGTTACTTCCATAGATACGATCTTTGGAGGAAAACTCGTCTTTGGTTTTACCTGTGAATATACACTACCAGTGACATGAACACTTGAACCGTGAACTTCAGCCCAGCTTCTTTTTGGACCAAGAGGGTGGAGATCTTGGGATCCAGTGGCAAGCCTCTGCTTCTTGTGAATGATTGCATTCACGCTGTACCCAGAGTAAATACAAATAACCTCCGAGCCACTCTCGTTTATGTCTGATAGCCTCCGTTTGCAATAGATCATATACCACTAAAGAATTCTAGGAGAAGATCACCCACTGGATGTCTTTTTTTCCAGCCTGTGATGCATTGCATATGTCAGAGCAGTTTGGTAGAGGCACTGGAAGGAATTGCACTTGATCCACTGCTGCTAATTTCTGTCTTTCATACACTGCTTATGAGGTATAAAAGAGCAAAGAATAGATGAAAATCTGGCCTTGCCTGTCTTCTTTTTTTTTTTTTCTTGGTAATAGTTCTTGTGAAAAGAATTCACTTATAAACACCTGAATGTTCGTCAAGTGAAAGGGGAATGAACACAAAAATAGGCTGAGCATGACTGAAAGCAAATTGAAACAGCCAAAGACATAGGTTTTGGTGTTATTCTCCTAATTCAACACGTGTTCATATGCTTATTGAAAAATTGATGCAAATGGAATGTTCTCAGCTTGTTTCTCTGCAGAGGTTCCAGCATTCACTTTAGGACTCCTTAAAAAAGAAAACCAAGCAAATGTGCTCATGATTGTTTTTCATCATTCATGAAAAGAAAAACTAATCATTAAAATATTTGCTTGATGTTTTATTCATGAGTTAAATGTTATAAATTGGTTGCTGTAATAATATAGTTGTATACCTTTCTGTTTGGCTCCAACAGTTTCTTCTATTTATAGTCATAAAAGATAAAGTGTAAGGATGCAAATAGGGATGAGTGATTAGCATAATGGCTGTACCGATCAGAGTGTTTCTTCAGAAATTTCTGCTCTTCACTTTCAATAAGTATAATTATTTTTTATTCAAAGAAAATCGCAGCAGCAGCAGGTACATCCTTTTGTTGACTTTTGCATTTTGTTTCAAGTGAAATGCCTGGCAATAGGCAATGTTGCTCCTCTTTGTTCTTCCTTATTAAATAAAAGTGAGTTTTCACACTTGTAGTATTTCGTGGTCATTTGAATGATAATCTTTAAGTAGTTTAGAAAAAGAAAGCTTTTGACTAAAATTTTGTTTTCATGTATAATACAAAACTTCATTTTCACAATGAAGTCTTATGATTAATAGACAACCAATCTTTTACTTTAGCCTGAAGCATTTTTATCTTTTGAGAATGTATTAAAAAATGAGTTTATCAAAATAGAAAGACAGTTAAAACCCATTTTTTTCATAATTAATTTATGAAACAAAAACAACGGACAGTTCCCAATTTTTTCCCTTGTATTCACTTACATGGTCAAGATTCACCGTCTGCTTAAACTGGTGGCATCTGAATCCATTCCTATTCATAAATAAAATGAGGAAATAAGGATGAAGCTAATATTCCTCCTAAACCACTTTTTAATCCTGACAACTGGTGAAATACAATTCATGAAAAAAAAAGCCTGAAAAAATAAAAAAACAGTTTGTTAGTGCAGATTTCACTTCCTAATTGTTACATAGGGCCACCTCACTGCCTGATTCGCTGCATTCAAAATAATGCTGATGGCATTCAAAAATGAGAGCACCAGAGAGAAAGTGACTTATTATTTCCACTGTGGCTTAATTAGGAGGAAAGGCTTTTGATTTCTACAGTTCGCTTTTAATAACCCCCTTGTTGGTAGAGTACTGAAAATAAGTTACAATGTAATTTTTGCCTGTATCAGTCATAAAGAAGCTAACCAAAAAAATGTGGTGAGGGGGAGGTGGGGAATCAGAATATAAAAAAGAGGATGAAGTCCTTTTTGAGGCAGATTTCCTTATCTTATAAAATTAATTCAAGCGGGTTCCAGATCCTGCAGAATCAGATCTATAGAGCCCTTAATGTGGGCCCAATATTAATTTCATACTCAGTTGTGCCTTATGTTATATGAACTTCTTTTAAGTGAATGAAATTGCTTTCATGTGAACGTACAATTTGCCAAAAGCAGGAGTTTCAATATCTGGTTCTAAAATCTGGCAGTTTATCCTCTTACCCTAAAGCCTTATGGGTTGGAACAAACTAGCATCTGGTCCTTGCAAGTCAGTCTATGAAGCAGATTATAAAATTTTGAATAAAGCATTTCTGCAAAACAGTTCTTTTTTCTTTTTGTTTTTCAAAGATGAAGTGTTCATGATTGTCTTTGAGTGCCTGAATCTCAGATGAAGACAAATCCTCTTGGATGAGTGAGTTGGCAGCAAACTTCTTCACGGCATAGTTTCTCTTTTGCCCTCCATTTTTGTAATTTAATCTGGCTCAGGTTCAAGTATCTTCTCCGTTTAGCTACTGTGAGTATCCTGTCTTTGCAGGTTAAGAAAGTGGTTTGTGTTCTTCTGCCAAACAGCGTGAACAATCAGAGTGAGTAGGAACTTTGCCATCCTTCTAATGCTTATATTCCAAAAGAGTAGGAAGACTTCCCAGGATATTAATTGCTCCTAGCTGAATTGTGAATGAAATTCATAATCAGTTAAGCCCTTCAGTTTTCAGAAAACCTGTATTAATTTTATTGTAATTTTAAATGGAAAGCATAGTGTAGTAGTATTGACTGGAGCTCCATATGACTTTCTTTTTGCTGAAGATTCTTCTTATCCAACAAGAATCTCCATTTAAACAGATAATTTTAAAATGCCTATGTGATTAAGCAGTGTCTACTGTGTCAATATAGTACAACAGCCAGGGGGAAGAGATCCAGAAGACCTAGATGATGTTCTTAGCTTAGGCTTGGGCCCACAGGGTGTCTTTGGGCTATTTATTTTTCCTCTCTGAGTCAGCTTTCTCACCTCCTGGAATTTATGAAGTGTCCATCTTTTGCGAAATCGTTGCTAATCTACAAAGGAAAGGTTTTATGTAAATGACGATTATCTAGTTACAATGTTATTCAATGTTTTGAAGTCGCAGAACCACATTTCAGACTTCATATTTGTAGCCCAGCGCCTATCAAACTACCATTCAATTTCCTATTGCACGTACAAGATAGGTGATCTGGAGGCATTTCTCATAAACCACAAACACGTCTGATGAAATATGCTGCAGTATTTCTCACGCTGGCTGTGTTTTGAAATGGCGTTTCCCAACGGAGACCACACAAAATCATGGTGAGTGAAATAGGAGAAAGGGGAATAATACCCTGATGAATCAGAATCTGTATGGATTCTCCTTCATGGTGGACAGTCTTCAGAACTTCTCATGTTTTCTGGGCTAGTAACTGAAGGAAAACTTAGTTGTTTTAATGGTGTCTTTATTTTCTTAGGAAAAACTTGGTATCTGTAATAGTGTTTGTATATAAATATACACACACGCGCGTATCTTGATGACATATTGATGCTGAGGAATTTCATTTTTGCAGTCCTTTCCTTAATATCAGAATTATCTTTCAGACAATAAACACAAAAAATGTTGAGTTTTTCCTTCAGACAATAGAGTCCAAACTCCTAAGGTGGAATTCAGTCAGCAGGTTGTAGTTCTTAAAGCTCTGGGCTCTGGACAGTGCTACCTCTCGTATTCGTTGAGTTGCACATATCTTTTTCGTTTCTTGGGTTTTTTTCAGGGAGATGGGAGGATGGGTTTTTGTTTTTTTGTTTTTTTTTTGTATGTATGCGTGGGGGTACCTTCTTGTGTCTCTTGGTGTCTTTCAGTGATCAAAGTGCCCTTAGCTCTCTGATTCCGTTAAGAGGAAATATGGAGGGTCTTTGTACTACTAACTTACACGCTGAACGCTGAACACTACTTACTGCCAAGCACTGCCAAGCAAAAGACACACCCTTTGAAATTTTACAGTGAAGGCTTAGCACAGGCATGCAGCAGTCTGCTCATCAGTTCTGTCTGGAATGGTATGTGAGAGGAGGTTGCCTTTGGTTGCCTTTTGAACAGGCTAATAAGCTATTATTAGCTTTTCTTGTGAGAGGTCATAGTGGGGGAAAAAAGGAAGGGGGGTTATTAAATGCTTTGGCACTGATTTCAATGCAGTGAGAATTACAGGTAAGTAGGTCATCATATTGCTGGAAGGGCGTTCAAGAGGTTATCCTGTCAGTGTCCATTCAGCTACTGCAGGGCAGGGTCAATTATATTTAGGTAGAGTCTGAGAGATATCTGTGCAGCCTAGTCTTAAACACCTCCAGCGCTGGAAATGCCACAACTTCCCCAAAAGGTGTGACCCAGACTTTGCCTTACTGCCCTGTTATTAACATGGCTTTCTTAATATCTTGTTCATTGTAATTTAAGCTGATTGCTGTTTTTCATATTCTCATGAATATGGTATTAGGTTAATTCCTTCCCCTTCCCTGAAGTGTTCATTGAGGTGAGTATTTATTTTTTTTTCTTCTCCCCCTATATCTCTGTTTTTCTCCTTCAGACTAAACTTGTCCATCTCTATTCAATATTCTGTAATAAATCATGCTTTAAAAACCTCTCGTATTTGTACCTCTCCTCTGGATTCCCTTCCTGTCATCTTCCTTGAAATATATTGCCTCAAGCTGGACACAAAGTACTCCCATTTTGTCCTTACCAGTGATGTCTACATTGAAAGATTATTGCATTTGTCTTTTGTTTATATGTGACAATCCAAGGTTTAGTTAGTTGATCGCAAAAGCATGACTCCATTGACTTATGTTCTGCTGCTTATTAAGGTAACTACTGTATCCATCTCTCAGAGTGATTTCCTACCCAATTATTTCAGACCATGTATTTATGTAGATGACTATCTGTCCTTTAGTAAGTTCTACTTCTCTCTGTTAAATAGCATCCAATTATTTTTCAGGATGTATCTCCAATTTGTCAAGTTCAGTTCTGTCTTTCAACATATTTGTAATCCTAATTTCATGACTTCACCACCCAGTCTCTTAATGAAAATATGGAATGGGTATGAGGACACAGATATATGAGGAATAGAGCTCTGCAGAAATCGGTTTGCCATCTAGGTCAGAGGGAACCATTGAGAGCCCTTCCTGGAACATGGTTTTCCTCAGTTCTACACCTACAACATTCACCTAGATCATGATTTTACAGTTTGCTTATGAGAAAGTTATACGTAAAAAACCACAAAATATATGACATCTGCTGACTTTTATCTTTGCACAGTGCAAGTTTTCCTGTTGTAAAGTAAAATCATATTGTTTTGACCTGATTTATTCTTTATAAATTCCTGTTCACTGTTCATTTGTCTTTTTTCCCTGTATTAGCTAAAAATAATTTGTTTGTTTTTTTCCAGATTGTTTTCTGCAATTTGAATAAAGATAATAACTCGATAATTCCCCACATCTTCCTTTCTTTCTTTTTTAAAGTACAGGATTTTTATTTTTTTTCCCATCCTTCTCAATTTCTCAAAGATCTGCAGTTTCATCAGTCAGTTCCTTACGTTACCAAGTGCATTAGGCTAAGATGATTTGTAATAATTCAAATTATCTAAACACTCTCTTATTTATTCCTTCCTCATCCAAGACAAGATTTTGGTCTTTTGTGCCTGGTATTATGTATTATAGTCACGTTGTCAAACCTGATATTTTCAGTAAAAAAAAAAAACACCGAAAAAAAGTTCTCCTTTTCTGCTCAAACCCACCCTTTCCATATGCTACCGTGTGCTACTAATGTTCTTACGAAAGAATTTGTTTTGATTCTTCACCTCTCTAGTTAGTTACATCTCTCGCATGGTTTTACTTGTCTGATTTTGTCCATGCCTACTTTTGTCTTCATCCTTAATGATCTAACCTAGCTTCTATTTTCTGCTGACTTCCTTCTTGTGTCTGAGGTCCAAAAAGAGCTCATGGTTCGGCTCATTTCCTAATATGCTCATCTTTCCTCCACAGTGGGATGGCTTATAGTTGTTTCCTAAATGATGTTTTGCTAAAGAATTGCCTGCTCTTTATCCCACACCTCCCCAAGATGGACTCCCAAGTTTTTAATTTGTCAAAATCTGCCTGCCTAAGCCAATGGTTACTGTTTTGCTGCTATTCTTCTCTCCTGTCTCACGGAGTTATTTTTTACGCCACTATCTCCTAACTCATCTTTCTTCTGGATATTGAACTAATTTCATTTTACCAATTAAGAATAAAATCTCAAATGACATTCTTGTACATTCGCTATTTTTTTTTCTGTGATGAATCAGACAAAAGAAGAAAAAACTTGAAAAAAAAGTAATTGTACTGTTCTGGGTTCCTTCCATAACAGCTGTCTTAGTATCTCCCATTTCCCCAGTCCTGCCTTCTGCATAATTCCAATTGCTGATCACAAAAACCCTCCACCCACTTCTTCATATTGAAGTTTTATAGCATAAATGTTCTTTTCCTCCACAGTCACTACACAAAGCTGCTTCATCAGTTCTGCTTCTTTTTACAATTTTAGTGTATTGCCACATGTTACAAATTTTCACCATGTTCTGCTAAAGGTGGGAACTGACCATATTAAAAGTTAAAGCTCAGTTAGAGAGAAGGTTTTGAAGGAAAGAAAATAATCTTTTTCAATGTAGTTTAATGTCTTTGGGTTCTTTTTTTCTGAGTTGCATGTCTTATCTTGAATCTTACTCTTTTATAATCTTCCTTACGAACAGCGTGCCTTTTTAAGTAAACGTGCTTTTTATTCTTTCTGTAATACATGTAAGAAAAAATATTTATTAATTTGACCATGAAGTCTTAATGGGCTAAATGCATCAGTTAAGTGCTCCATTTAGCTCTTGTTCATTTGAAGAGAATTTTGAATTTTATTTCTTATTGCTGTACTCACCATTCAGTTTGATGTTCTGTCATTTGTCAAATTGAATAACATTCAAAAATCCCAGCAATTCTCATTATTGTATCATTTAAAATATCCAGGTCAAAAGTAATAAACGTCATAATAACTCAAATGAAGTAAATAGCTCAGATGTTCACTTCTAAGAAAACAGGAAGATTATTTAGTCCTAATAGATTCTTTTATGCTAATAAAATTAGGTAACTGATACCTTCTATCTCTACAAAGACCAGGTTGAAAGGAGGAGCAAAATCTCCACGCAATTGGTATTGAAAAAACGCATCACCAAAAAGCCTAAAATAGCACTATTTGTTGGAAAAGCTGTGCTTTTCCTAAACCCTATGAACTGGAGAAACCTAAGGCAAAATATATCAAAATAACATGAGAGTTAACTGCATCATTTTTCAAAAAAAAAGTCTTCATGACATCTATTTAGGAATTAGAGTGACAATTATTTTAGAGGACTAAGTGCATATAGTTCATGGAATATTGTTGTTCTATTGTTTTATTTTGTAAAGTACTAGATTGACATCCATGCGAACTGAATTTTATTTGCAGAGTAGGCGTGATAGCCTACATTTTCTCACCATTGTTTTAAAAAATATGTTCAGATTTTAATAAAGGTCCCAATAGTCCTAACAAGTCATCTTCAGTTTCTATACATTATATACGAATTATCCATAAGCATCCCCACTTCTTACATAAAACCCATTGATCTATTGATTCTGCACTCCACTGGACCTGTTTGCCTGTCTGTGTGCCTCAGTTCACACTGCTTTCAGCCCCTATGCTTTGTGATGATTACTTTAATTGGTGCCTGAAGTCGTTAGCTTTTGGTATGGCCATCACTGGCAGCATGCAGAGTGGTGCAGAGCTTATATTTGCTTTTTTTGGAGGTGCAGATGTTATCATTTCCTAATTGTCTGTCTAGAGAAACAAGAGAGGAGTTGGGGCACAGAGATGGCACTGACACGGTAGCTTTTATCTAATTAAGGGCTGGGATCAGAGGAATACTGGTTGTTTTGTGGTTAGGGGAGGTCACGGGTAGTTACTGAAAATCCTCATTCAGCTCGGTAGAGGCCTGACCTCATTGCACATCCTCCTGTTGGAGCAGCTGATGTGATATGTATGAGACCATGATGGAGAGAAAGGTGCCGAGAGGTATTTTATCCTTACAGGTACTGCTCTATCAGGGTCAGATTTCCTTGATGCAGCAACTGCTAAAGCTGTTTACCACTCTTTTTGATACTAGGGAGTGACACGAGAAGTCCAGCTGTCTTCATGTTGTGTGGGAGTAAAAAGGTTTTTTCTGCTTATTTTACCTCCACTGTGTGTAAACATAAGCAACTCCACTGCAGACACTCCAGTGTATACAGGACATGAGAGAGGAAGTTAACAACAGGTTTTTGGGAAATATGAGAACCCTGTATGACCTATTTGACATAGAAATGTTCCTGCACGTGCACACAATTTAAATATCCCTTCTTTTGCAAAAGTGAGTGTTGCTTATTATTTCCAGATCTGGAGGTAGGACAAGAAAACAATCAGTTCAATATTTGTTCAGCGCAACTTTGGTTGGTTGGGTGGGCTAGAGGTTTACCCTGGGTCTCTGGCTGCTGGCAGTAAACTCTTATAACACTGTTGAGATCCAGACCCTTGAATTGAATTCAATGCAAGAAGAATCATAGAATCATAGAATGGTTTGGGTTGGAAGGGACCTTAAAGATCATCTAGTTCCACCCCCCTGCCATGGGCAGGGACGACTCCCACTAGACCAGGTTCTCAAAGCCTCATCCAGCCTGGTCTTGAACACTTACAAGGATGGGGCATCCACAGCTTCCCTGGCAACCAGTTCCAGTGCCTCACCACCTTTACGGTAAAGAATTTCTTCCTAATATCCAATCTTAATCTCCCCTCTTTCAGTCTGAAGCCATTACCCCGTGTCCTATCATTACACTCCCTGATCAAGAGTCCCTCCCCATCCTTCCTGTAGGCCCCTTTTAGGGACTGGAAGGCCTCTATAAGGTCTCCTCGGAGCCTTCTCTTCTCCAGGCTGAACAACCCCAACTCTCTCAGCCTGTCCTCACAGCAGAGGTGCTCCAGCCCTTTGATCATCTTTGTGGCCCTCTGCTGGACCCATTCCAACAGGTCCATGTCCTTCTTGTGCTGAGGACTCCAGAGCTGGATGCAGTACTCCAGGTGGGGTCTCACCAGAGCAGAGCAGAGGGGCAGAATCACCTCCCTCCACCTGCTGGCCACAATACTTTTGATGCAGCCCAGGATGTGTTTGGCTTTCTGGGCTGCAAGTGCGCATTGCCTGCTCATGTTGAGCTTCTCGTCCACCAGTATCCTGAAGTCCTTCTCCTCAGGGCTGCTCTCAAGCCATTCTTCATCCAAGAATATGCTGGGTGGCCCTTCCTGTGGTGAGATTCTGGTATATTTCAACAGTGACATCAAAATCCAGTTCTTCTCCCAAGCGACTAAGAGAACCCACTGACACTAGGAAATAATACGAGGCTTTTAATTGGACAGGATAAGTCTTTCTAAGTTCTTGTGCTGTTTGATTACTACAATGACAAAAGAAGTTTTCAAATGTAGTGATAGTTTTGCCTGGTAGCAATAAATTATGAAGAGTTAATTATCAAAGCTATCAAGTCTGCTTTTCCTTGTACCATTTGATGATTAAATTAGAAAGCCTCTATATTTTTTAATTAGGGAATTAAAACTCTACAGATGGAAGGTGTTGCCTTATTTTTTTTCAGCCTTAAGGTGGGATAATTAGGTTTTCTACTCAATTTTAATCACAGATAGAGTTCTACTTCTTGACTTGGTGTTATGAATCAATTCAATATGCTGTAGCATGGATTAATTCTTGTGAAGATAACTGCAATAATATAGATATTTTTATAGTAAAAATTCTTTATTTTTATTCAAAAAGTGTGGAATTGAGCTAGCTGACCAATAAAAAAGCATTTTAAAAAGCTGAAGATGATTTAAAACTGGGAAAAGGCAAGCACAGAGAGTTAAACAATGTTTTACGTAGGATTAATTTTGATCTACAAGCACCATCAATATATACCAAAATTTTTATACTGTCACATACAATATAATATAAAATTGTTAAACATAATTCCTGTCTGAGACACTTCTGTATTTTAAGTAACACAAAACTTCTCCATTTCTTTGTAAAACTGCTACATTCAGTGATGTGGTAAAAACCAATTCTTTATTATTTTTTATGATACAATATTTCTTTAACAACTATGTTTTCAGTAAAACTCAAATGTCCTCAAGGCCACAACTGGAGGTGGTATAATTGCTGTAGCTGATTTTGCTGAGTTAAATTTGAGATTTTAGTTAAGACTATGAAGGATATCTTTAGGGTTTTGTTTTTACTTTCTTCTCATCATAACATGTGTTACAGTTATGTGACTCTCTTCCAAAAGCATATGGCCTACTACAACTGCTGTTTCTCATGGTTTTCTTTGATCACCACCTGAGCTATAAGACAGTGTGACTGTTTTATGTTGCAAGCAGTAGGAGATAATCCTGTCCAAGTCAAAATTCACTTTGTGTTTCTGGTTTACTAATGTTTTGTTTTCAGTAAATAAAAGAGCAAACTAGTGCAATATTCCCGTACTCTGCCCTTTTGTCCTGTATCTCCATCTCCAGACTTCACCAAGCCAGCCCAATATCATCATGTTGGAGGCTTTTAGCTGATTTTCCTGCTTGCTATTGGATTAGTTTGTAACTCTGTGCTTTCTGTGCTCAGTTCCAAGCACTTTTCAAGGGCACAATAAGCTTGAAATTACCAAGAGAATGTGAGGATTTAACTGAACTGAAAGCCTGGAGCCCTCGCAATGCCTGCCAAGAGTGGTTGAAGTTGACTACAAAAGGAGACTTTTCAGATTGCAAGGATTTGTATTCCTGACCTTCCTTGTTTTGTGCACATCCTTTTTCATCACCAATGGTATTCAGCCATACTCCATTTTATAGGGCTACATAAGCATGGCGACCAGCCTGTTGAATCCCTGTTGTGGCGTACTCAAGATGCTCTTTTCTTCCTGAGCTTGCTGCTGCCTCTTGATACTTCGTTATCATTTAGGGAGGAATTAATTCTGAAGAAAGAAATGAAATAAGAAAATAACAGTGAAGATCAAGAATGAATTGGACCAGACAAGTTATGTGCAACCAGACTAAACAATCAAGAATGCGAAGAGAGGAACAAGATAGATGAAAGCTTGCCAGATAGAAGAGGGGAATGGGCCAGAGGCTTGGGAATGCTTGGATTGTTTTTACACCTGCCCTGTCCTCCACACTTTCATCTGTCATTTTTTATTTTCACATGTATTGCAAATTTTAAGCTTATTCTACGTGAAAAATACAAGTGCCAGCATTCTGTGGTGGTGAATAGGTGGATTTTGTTCTCTTACCAGTTACAACAGAAGTGCAAAGCTTATTTTGAGATCCTGCTTTCGAAATACTTGCAGAATAAGTATACAGATTAAAGTGATTTAGCCAGAACTTTTAAGAAGGCTCTGAACTTATTCATTTGAGTCCCTGGGACACTTTAAGACTGGCTCAGCACTCTACCAAACTACCTTGTCTTATCTTCAGTCCTGTACATACATATACATGGATGCAAGATTTATATTCATCTTACATTGCAATATATAAGCACTAGATATGTAGGTGTATGTGTATGTTATAGATATATAATTTTAGAAAAGCCCCTGAAGGAATATCTTTTTTGAAAGATCCATCTAGGGGAACAGAATTATTTTATTCACAACATTAAATGTCTCTGCAGTTTTGTTGTATTTTTCCTTATTTCTGTCAATAATATGACGCTGGTTTCACAGCCATGACTCAGAGAAAGCCTAATGAGCCCTTCGAGGACACTCTCCCTTCACAAAAATTTTAATGCAGCCCTTCAGTAATTAATTACAGTTTCATTTGTTACTCTCCACTTCAACACGGACCCAGAAAAAGCCGTTTACTTGCTCCTGGGCGGCTGTGCTCTCTTAACCCAAATGTCATGATATGGCATGTCATGACAAGCAAAGGCTTCTTGGACATCTCAGTAGAGACTGGCTTTTTTCATGGGAAATTGACTGTTAGTCGTTCTCTGATTCCTTGGACCCGCTCCCAGATTAATGGCTGCTCACAACTATCCTGTGTTTATTAAAATATCAAGAATAAAAGATCCTCTCTAAGAACCTTCCGAGGAGTAGAAACTGCCCTGGAACTTGAAATGTGCTATAATCCTACAAAACATCTGGTTTTGTGTGGGTGACGGCCAAATGCAAAGGAAACTGCTCTACCTGTGCTGTGCTTACCGTTGCCAGGAATGGATAAGAGAGGTATATGGAGAGCTGGAAGCCCAGAGCTAAATATGCCACCTTCAAGGAACTGTGCTGTCCCATTCGTAGAATCATAGAATGGTTCGGGTTGGAAAGGACCTTAAAGGTCATGTAGTTCCAGCCCCCCTGCCCTGGGCAGGGACACCTCCCACCAGACCAGGTTGCTCCAAGCCCCGTCCAGCCTGGCCTTGAACCCCTCCAGGGATGGGGCAGCCACAGCTTCTCTGGGCAACCTGGGCCAGGGGCTCACCACACTCATAGTGAAAAATTTCCTCATGATATCTAAGCTAAACCTCCCCTCTTCCAGTTTGAAGCCATTACCCCTCATCCTATCACTACATGCCCTTGTAAAAAGTCCCTCTCCAACATTCTTGTTAGGCCCCCTTTAAGTACTGGAATAAGGTCTCCCCCGGACCCTTCTCTTCTCCAGGGTAAAAGAAATTACAGTTAAATGATTTGGGCTTCCCTCCCCGAAGTACAAAGCCATCTGTAGAACAGCTCAGAAAATGTGGGATCTATCTCAGAGAAATCCTCAACTTCCAGTTGTAGTTTGATTTTTACTTATTAATACTTATTGTATTACTATATACAAATATCTGAATTATGTGCAGACTTCTGATACAAATACTCCAACGCGCTTTGCATGCATACACAAACATGAGCCTAGTGCATTGGTGTATCCTGCAGCACAGCTATTCCTTCAGTGTGTATTGTCAGGATTCTTGACAAATTTTGGCATTTTGATCATGTGTCATATTCCTGTTGCTATGAAGCTGGCTTCCTCCAGGAAGCTCAGCAGTCTTTACACAGAGTGTTCTCTGGTCACACTGGGAGCAGATGGACAAGCCCTAAGGAGAAGAGACATTACCCTCAGCAGTTCTGCCAGAAACACTAAAGTGACACTTGTTCTTTTTTCAAGTATGAGCTGATGGCGCTGTGATGAGAGGATTCAGTGATGGACCAGAAATTAAAAGTCCAACTTCTTAAAAATAAAATATGTATTGAAATAATTTATGTCTAAACCCAAGAGCTCAGAAAGGTATAATATAAAAATTATGATGCGATTAAAACAAAAAACAATGAAGAAATTTAGGTGACTTAAATGTTCTGTATCAGTCTGTAAAATGTGATGCTGAGCAAGTAAAATAACTGTATTCAGCAAATTAATTTGTAATTATTTGCATATGAGGATATGCAGCTCAATATCTTTGCTTTCAACCCTACTCGCTTCCACCGTGCACAACTGCTGTAAAATGAAGTCCATGCCATCTACCGCAATCACCCAGGCAAGGGACTGGCAAAAGAAATCTATCAATAGAAGGGGCCTCTAGCTAAAGGTCAGACAAAATTGTAGTAGAAACCTTGGGGATTCTTTCAACAGTAACTAAGAGAAGTTGCCTTCTGAGCTGATGTTTACTACAGGTTTTATTGTGCCTTCCTGCACAACCTATGTAAGATTCAGAGGTCACTTAGAGTAAATTCCAAATGAAAGGTCTTTCCACTTTGTATATTTGTAATAATTTTACTCTGAAAAATTGTGGGGTCTCAAGAGGTGATGAGACCATGACTCCAGTCAGATGCACTTAAAGTAACTTCAGTGCTACGGGTTTCTTTGAAAGCCTCTAATACTTTAAAAGTAGTTAGTCAAAACATCAGCTTTCTATATCTCATTCATCAGCTTCTATATCTCATTCATCAACTTCAGTTTTTCTTTCACGCAATAAAATTCCTGCCAACTGATTGGGTGCTCAGACACATCACATTCAGCTACGTCTTCCTGTGTTTACGAAGCAAAACAACCGAAATTCCCCAACCCCTTTTCATTCCCCTCCCTCTTCACGAATGAATTCCTTTCCCAGTATTTACGCCACATTTTTCTCGTGTGGAACATTTGTTTAATGCAGTAGGTCCTACATTGGAATTGGAATGTATTTCCCCCTCTCGATAAGTAAGAGTAGAACAGATGGACTAATAACTAGGCTACAAGTAGATGCCTGTGAATCAGATGCTAGCAGTCTTACTGCAATGACTCTTTTGAGTCTCAGCTCTTTCTGGCATTTGATCACAATAGATTTTAGCTAAAAATGTCAGCAGTTTAAAGCAAAGCCTCTTCATTAAAGAGTTCTTGTGACAAAAATGAAAAAATAGACTCCAGGAAGACAGTTGCTGCTGCTCACTTGGGATACAAAATTGCCGTCATTATCACAGCTTCCTTTGCCTTTAGGAAATTTTATAATAGGAATATATATTACAGTAGTGTTAAAATTTAGAAAATATACTGGGTTGTTCCTGATCTCACCTGAATAACTCTCTTCACAACTGGAGCCATGCCAAGTTGACTTGCCTTTATATGCTGTATTTCTCAGACTTTGCTTGAAGATAACTTCTTATGTACCCCAACTTTTTGTCCTTTTATTGTCCTGATTCTGCAGCAAGGCTCTATCTTTTTCGCAAATATGAATGAGAGAGAGGGGAAGTAAACAATCTTTTCTGGAACTGTTCACTGAAGCACTATTAATTAGGACAGCCAAATGCACAGTCACTGTGTACATCATTTTCACTGAAAAAAAACCCAACTAGATTTTTATAGACACTTGCCTGAGTTTCTTTTACTTTTAAAAACATGAATATTCTATTATGTACAATGGGTCATACCATGTTCTTTGCGCTGATGCTTTTTCTTTTCTTTCTGATTACTATCTTCATGTTACAGTGGACACAGGGTATAAGAAAGGTGGGGAAAGACTATTCAATAAAATACTGTTGTGGGGCTGAGTTTATGATGTGTACAAGGCTGTTCCTTCCATTCTTACTCAGCCAAAACAGAAGCTAATAAAAATAGGGCTTTTCTGAATATACGGCACAGAATCTGTCTCCTATGTGTGCATGTTTGGACTTCAAGCCTTTCTGTAATTTATATGCTTATTGCAGCTTGTATTTTTCTTGCAGTGCACCTGTACTGGTAGCAAAAAATTGAATGGTGGTTCTTTGCTTCTAGACTAATAATTGGAGAAAAATTATGTAAGGCAAGCTCAAAGACATCTTTAGGCTAACGTCCATAACTGGAGGGTAATACAGATTTTTAAAGGCCCTTTAGGTTGATGATGAATTAAGCAATTCAGCCTTTCATGATTTTCACATCTGTCCCCAGAAGAAAACAACCATAAGAACTCATAAACAATTACTGGACAAGCCTGTGCTTTTTGAATGCTGTGCGGATCTATCTCTAATTGGAATAGCCCGCCCTATTTTGTCATACAAATGACAAATGACTTATTAATATATTTATGCCCTTGCTCCTGGCACCAGAAATTGTAATTCCACTAGAAAAAATACAAAGTTGGTATTCAGGCTTTTTTTTTTAAGCATTGTTTCTACCCCATCACTCCATTTCATACCTCATCACGGCCTCTGTGCTAGGTTTTGAGGCACTCTTTAGCTTGAGAACAGCATTTGGGGTACTCTCTGAGTTTTCTTTTCCAAGAAGTATACAAGATTTTTTAGAGCTGCTTTATAGAAATTTGGTCTTTTTTTCATGGAGTATACAAGGGCCAAAACAGGTGATAGCACAATACACGGGCAGAACAGGGATAAAAATAGAGGATTCTCTCACAGTGTACTTAAGTCACTAGTGAAAAAATGCCTTTTGGCAGAGCCTGGTTTGCGGATCAGCTGATCGCCGATATTTTTCCCCCTTTTGAGTGAGGTGCGATAGAATTTAGAAGGAAGAAATTTAGCTTTGCTTCTTGCTAATGTGTTGAACGTGTTACTGGAGGACGCTGAAAAAGTTATTAGTTTCTGCTGTGCTATTATACTCATGAATATGTTTCTGATGTTCTGTTTACCACTCTATGACATTACATTTACAGATGATAGTGTTGTATTACAATAAATAAATATTTAAATATGTCTCTCTAAATACTCATACAAGACTGCTCACAATAGTATCAGAACACCTTACAAAGGCTGTTTCAAGTGAAGATAATTAAGCAGGTAATTATTTTCAGCTTTGTCAAAATAAACTGCAATTTGGAATCTGGGTGAGTTTATTAAAAACTCATCGCATTTTACTTTTGAAGTTCTGTTTATTTGGCATTTTTCCCTCACTCATTGATGCTTGCAGCTCATGTTGGGCTTGCCTCACCCAATTCAAGACAAAGCTCCCATTAGAGTGAGATTGATGGGCTGTTGAAACCTGCGTATTTATTTCCCTATGGGGTAGTTTAGACCAAAGTGTGAATCTGAGAGCTGTGTACTGCACCTGACAGAAGTCTGCTCTACCCACAGATGGAACTGTGATAGTGAGTTCTTATCAAGGTCAGATTTTTGCTAGACTTTCATTCTATTGTAAGCCTTTCAGACACGTCAGTCCTTACTCTCAAGGTCTATGAGAGTGTTATGTTTTAAGTAAAAAGCATTTGAACAGGGGTATTCATAACAGTGATGTTAAAGCGGTGATGGAGAAGGGCACCAGGCCTACTGTGAAAAGCCAGAAAGTATAATTCTACTGGAAGCAGATAGTAATTACTAATGAGTGTCTTCATCTCAAGATTAAAGGTGTATAGGGGGTACATCTATTGCAGTACAGCACTGCAATTTTATGGCTGAAAAAGAGATGGTGCAAATTGAGAGTAGGTGCACACACTGAGCTCTTCACTGATCCGACAACAAGATTTAGTAACCACAGTAGCTCTTAGTTGATCTAAACCAAACAGGCCTTAATTACAAGGTTTCCTTTTTTTGTTTGTTTGGTTTTTTTTTCTCCTTATACTCGCTTTTCCTGTAACGGGTAAAAATCTAAATCTAAATCTAAAAATCTAAAATGCTGACTGAAATCAATGATAGTTATATAATGAGTAACTAATTTAGTTTTTATTTTGTTTTGGAAGGAGGGAATGTTTGCTTTTCCTAGCACTTAAAGGAAGCAATGGCATAAATGGCATCTATTCTTGTGTCCCCCATAACCTCCATCTGTAATGTGTGAAAGCATTCTGACAGCTGAAGAAACACACAGCGTCCTTTACGAACTGAAGAGACCTCTCAAGATGCGCAATTGGATACCGACTCCTTTCCTTATTCTATAAAGTAGCAACCCCAAACAGGACTTCGTTTGTAAAGATCAGGATCTTTGCATGGGCTTCTGGAAAGGCACATTTTTGTTTGTACATAGTAAACTAATTTTCTCCATGATAGAGATATCGTTGTGTGTTTTGTCTACTGGCCCTGCAAAGAAAGGGGCTGCTTTGCTCAGGGCATGGGCTCACTCCTTTTCTCTGGCATTGTTTTATGGTCTGAGAAATGTATTAAAGTTTCAGCTTAAGCTTCTTCCCCTCACCACAAAAGCTCAGGTTGCCAGCTCTGTTCTCTTCATCTCCTTGCATTCGGTATAAGAGGAAAGGAGAGATGGGGAGACAGGGTGAAGACTCCGTCACTGAGCTCGAGCGGCTCTAAGCTTGGCCAGGGGACAAAAGCATGCGATAATAACTTCAGAGATTGCTCTTGCTCTTTCTCTTCATTTTTTCTGCCTTCCCAACCTGAGCCAAATGTAACTGAATGTAGCCTTGATTGGGTTCAATACGTTCAAATTTTCATAAATATTTGTGTTAATGCATTTAATTCTGAATATGGTTTCTACACTTCAAATGAGTATTATTAAAAGGCAAGTGCATTTCAACACTCATCCTCTGATCAGTTGAGTAAGGTATGCCACTTAATGTGGTACATGCATAGTAACACTGACAGGAACAAAACAAGGCAAGGAGCCGAAGCTGTTAGGTATTCAGAGCTTGTCACGAATCTTAAAGTACCCAACAGTTTTCAATGATCAAAGAAATGCACTTTATTTATAAGCAGAAATGAGAGAACCATCACTGTAGCACGAAGGCAACTCCGGATAACTGGTTGCTATGCTATGATAAAAAAAAACACCCAACACTCTGGGGGATTTTTAAATTAACAGCCTGTCTGATGCTAAGTGTTCCAAGTACACCCAGTTGCTGAGCAGATCTGTAATAATATACCATTGATCATAACAATAGGTGATGGCAATATAGTGGTGCAGTGAGTGGTTAAAAAAAAGCCACCAGCTGTCAATTGCTTTATTCAAGTTTTCTAGCTTCTATAATTCTGTTTGAAACTCTTAGAACGCAGTAATTAATTTGTTTTTCTTCCGCTTTTTTTCTCTTTTCTTATTTGTCAAACTGTTTTCTCTCGTCTCCTTCTAGTTCCCAGTGCGACTGAATTTAACATCATTCTACTTCTTACACATCCTCATTTGTACAGAAAACTCAGTGATGTTAGAAAGGCTTTTGAAAAACAAAAAAAGTTTTTAAAAGGAAGAGTTAAGCTCCTACACATTGCTTTCTCGGTTATTCAGAAAGAGTTGCTATTTATTAATTAATCTTAAATAATTCAGCAAAATCTTAAAAGTTAACAATTTATATTATACCGTTAAAATAATTAAATTTCAAAGAATGCCTTGTAGATCGACTGCAGTTGTAAAATATCACGTTACTTAAGAGTAAATAGACGTTCAGGATTCTACATTAAGGACATCGTGTTTTTGAGGTGATGACCTTACCAGGATTGCCGGACTGCAACGAATATTATTGGGAAAATAAGTTTCTTTACTCCTCCATCAATAACAGATTTTTCACATTGAAGTTCAATAATTCTGACTGTTGCTGCTGTATGAATAATCTAGTTCAGGGTAACAAATCTCTCATTGAGGCAATTTATACTGAATGAATGACTTCACAAGAAAGGTCATATGGGTCTTGTTTCTATGGAAGGAGCTCATTGCTCCTGGAAGTATCCCAACACAATTAGAATTTTCCTTCTTTAGCTATTTGAAAATCTTTTCAAAAAGCTTTGACTGCATTGAGTTTTACTTAGGTTTCTTCATCCTTTTCCACCTATGATCTCAGTCTAACTAAAGCTTACTCTTTGGTTACATGGGTCACCTTGTGGTAGGTCCTAAGATAACGTCCCTCTTCTAGGAAACCTCTTTTATCTGTATTTGTGAGGTGCTTCCTCATTCCTGCTGACATTCATAATCAAAATAATGCCTGATAGATCCAGAAGTGGTCCCGATTTGAGCACCACATACTTCCCACATAAGAAAGAAACTATTCAGACTTAGTTTCCTGAATCTGTTTCTAAAGACACTTTGGCTCCCTTCAGAAATTTAAAGCTTTCAGAATATGGGAGGTATCGAGCCAAAGCTTCTGTTTTTACTATGTCAAATTTAACTACCCAAGAAATAGCTTGTGTTATTACTGCTTGAAGAGTTTTAAGCGCTCGCTACACATCTGTCAAACAGATTGGAATATTTGTTTTGAAGAAAACATAGCCTGGTGGGTAGCGGTTTGCAATGTAGGAACCTCGGAGTCAGGCCTCTCATCTTTCGGGTTCAAGAATCGCTCTGCTTTGCACAAGAGACTTGCATGTAGGTCTCTGCCATCTTTGACCCTGACTCCATGAGACTTTCTGTCAGGCTGCCGCAAGGACCGGCTGGCTGCTGCCCAATAACACGTTCAGCACCGAGGAAGCCTCACCAGGTGGGGTCCGCAAGGGACCAGGTCAGACCGAGGGGTGGCAGCCAGGGTCAGCCAAGAGTCTCCACCGCCAGACACACATACTGATTTATTTGGACCTCACTTGTAACAGAAGTTGCTCCATTTAACAGCAGGTCTATTTTACCATAAGATTTAACTAAGAATATGAAAGGCTTCCTGTCCACAGGTGTGAAGTATTTCAGATTTTCTTTTCAATATTCAGATTGTGGACTTGGTCGCCTTATCTGCATGATCCCCTGCATTTATAGAACATAAATTCAGTTTCTTGAAAACCGAGAACTTCTTTTACCATCTCCATTTTTTTCCATCCCATATTCCAAGGAGTATTTGAACCTTAGACTTTAAAGTGAAAAGTGGTAAAGCAGATGAGCTAAGCAGTGGTTTTTTATTCAAAGGAAGAAGAATAATTATTAGCCTTTGTACAAGATAGTCATTGATACTAGAGGACAAAATCTTTTCATAAGGAATTCCAGCTGGCAAACAAACTTCTCTGAACACAACTGTGTCAGTTTCATCTAATCCAGCCTTGGGACTTGGTCACTTACGCACATGGAAGTCCAAGCTCTGAAGATATTTCTGGGGATAAAAGTGATTAAGTTGCTGCTGAAATCTTTTCTCCAGTTGCACAAAAACTTTTACTGACATATTAACAGCCACAGCAGTCATGTATCTTACTGATAAACAAGCTTGTTCGTCATAACAAGTCTGTCAGGAATCACTGGTTCTGTGAAATTATTATTTGCCTCACCAAGCAGAACCATAGCTCTGTATTTGATAAGCAAAGGGGGTGTGATGGTACTGAATGGTCCATATTTTAGTAGGAAGGGAATAGTCTAGATGCAGCATCCTCTTTTCTCTGGGAAAAAAGTCTGAATTGATGGAGAAGCAACGGCTCACAGCTCTAAAGTGTAATGGGAGAAATTTATACACCTATTTTCTGAGGCTTCTCTGAATCTGTAGGTGTCTGACTTCATAGAAACTGCTAAATTGCCAGTCTTTATGCTCAGGTCTAACAGTCCCTGAGAGGACAAGGCAGTGAGTTGTCCACACAGGCTTCCCACTGGCCTGCAGCAAAAAATGGCCAATAATGTGAGCTGGGGACTTCAAAGATGGTGTCTGGTTCTAGGATGGCAGTAAACCATTGATCTCCAGGCCATCAGTCTTCAGCACTTTCTTAGTGTCACAGATACAAGCTGATACTTATCAGTATCTTTCAAACCTTTCAGAATACTTTGTAAATTTGGTCTAATTCCAGAAGACAGCGAACTGCATTTTCACATGCGTTGAGGTTTGTTTTCTTAAGTAGCTACAATATCAGGCATTTGATTTCTATCAAGTAATGCACCTTTAACTATTGTGTATTTCTTTTCTTATTCTCAGTATCCTGTGTTTTAAGAGCACGTTCTAGGAGTAAGTCTGTCATAAAATATCAATAAATATATCTGAAAAAATGCATAGACTTCTTTGGGTGAAAATTTCTGGTCAACTGAAATAAGCTTTCTTTTTGGAGATGATTTAAATGTTTTTCTAATTGCTTTTTAACTTAGCCAAAATCTTCAAAATTGTTATTTTCTGCTTTTCAGCACAATGTTTTCTTCAATAAGTTTTTTTTATAACTTGAACATGTTTTCCTAGAAAGTCATTTAAGTTTGAGAGTCAAAGTTAAATGAAATGCCTTGAAATCATGGAAGCAAAGTGTTACATTTGGATAGACTTATGGTCCACTGTAGTGACATTTCAATTCACTATCCTATTCAAGACAGAGGCAGCATTTGAAAAATGAGCTTTCCTGGGATGTGAATACTATTTCTCATTGAATAGTAGTTATGAAATCAGAGACTGTTTAACAGTTTTTTTTGTTTATTGTGCAATTTAATAAAACAGCCTCAACTGAGATGTTCTGATTGCCAGGCGGTTTCGTTTGGTCATTAAGACTTACAATTAGCGTTCCTCTAAGCACTTGTTAGACTAAGGAAAAGAGAATGTCTAGTGGACATTACTCCTTATTTTCACTGTGATGTTAAAGTATCTATAAATACACATACATATATATGCCTGTGCATATACTTCCAGACACACGTAAAAAACCAATCTACTTGCAACTTTATATGTATAAAAGATTTATATCTGGCTTGATTGACGGATGTTTTACATTTTGTTTTCTGCTAAATGGACCCATGGTGTCTGTCCTTGAAGAATTCTGTTGAGGCTATGATCAAAAAGAGAATTGCCAGCAAGTAAATTTTCGTAACAAAACAATGAAAAAATACACGTATAGAATAAATTGATACATGGCTATCTCTTTAACCCTTACTGAACAGGTGGGGAGAAAAGCAGATATGAAATAAAACGTTCCTATATATCCATTTCACACTTTTTGCCTTTGCCCTTTGCACCTGTTAAATGTGAAAATGTAGAACAGATGTCTTATGAATTATGTATATTTCATAACAGAAGCCAATTGTCACGTGTATTTTGATAGTGATTATTTCATGGCTAATCTGCTACAAGTGCAGAGGAACTGATCCACTTCTTATTGTAAGAAGGACTTAGATGATCAAAATTAACTGAGTTAATTTTGATTTTCCCTTGAGATATTTTAGGCATGAAGCACACTAAGGATTCTGCCTTCAGAAGTCGCCAGGGACCAGTAGATAACTTTAACAAAAACTTCAGGGATTTCTTATGCTAACAGGGAATCTTCATGGGTTTTTCTTCAAAACAGCACATTTTGGGGAAATATGATGTGTGGAAACTCATGTCAAACTCTTGAGTTTAAAGAATAAACACTATATGCCAGCATTCCTACGTGTCATACACTCAACAGATACCAAGACAAGGTTAAAAAAATGCACACCACAAATGCCAGGAGGCTATTTCTGTCAATAACTTAGAAGAAAGCCTGGTATAAAATTGAGAATGGTGCTTGAAATTATATTTGTCAAGTATAGGACAATTTGAAATGCTCAATATATTCCCTTGGGAATGAGAAGCGAAACATCCAATGTAACAGAAAAAGTATTTTAAAGAAAACACAAGCTACAGGAATACCCATCTTGTTAGAAATTAGATGTTACTAAGTTGATAAATATTTTATATGGCATTTCATGTGTGTCAGAAAAATTACCGTGTGGAATATTAGAAACTAAAGGCATCTTCAGATGACCAAAAATGATTGTCAGCTGAAATCAGGAAAACATTTAAATGATTTCGTGTGCATTTGATTTACCACATTGGCAATCTTAACTTGTTCTTGTTGTAAGTAAATTGGCACAGTTGAATTCAGTAGGACATTAGACACATTAAAATTACTCTTTTTTACTTAGCCATGAGGACAGCTGATGGGGTGCTCAGGCATGCAGTGACTCCATTATAAGATATGGAATCAGAAAAAAGCAAATGACAGACAGACAAGACTTGTTTTATTCTGTATTTGTGGCTAAATACCTTGCAAAGAAGTAGATCCACAAGCAAGTAGAATGCCAGCAATGAAATAAAAAAAGATAAATTTTACCACAAAATGTAGCTTGCAATGCAAACTTTGCAGCAATACAGGATCAGACTAATTCATTAATTTTTAGAGTGCAATTAATCAAATAGTTTTCTTTCTAATATAAAACCTAGTGTAGGAGAGATAGTAAAACAAGGACTGATGTGAATATTAACTTTCCAGACAGTGACCAGCATCTATAGAAAAGGTAATTTCTTTTCATTGCATAGAGAATTTCATAAGATCTGAATTTTTGTTCTGAAATGGGACAAAGAATTTGCTTACGGATTTTAGAAACAAGCCATTCAGTTGCCAGTACGTTTGTAAAATTGAATTTTGTAAAATTGAAACCTTTAATTAAAATTTTAACATGTAACAAAAATAAAAGCAAAGTTTTGAAACAAAAATGGGTTTTATTCTGAAATGCGTGAGTACAGCGGTTTCATAAATAAGTTTCTACTGTTTTTTTCTTTAAAACCAATCTTTACCTTCTATCTGATTTTCAATACCACTATTCAATGCTTTCAATTAGTAACTCCTAATGCATATCTAGATTGAAAAATAAAGTCATCTGACTTCTACCAGTCATTTGACAAGGTAGAAGCCATGTTAAATAAAGGCACCGCTTCATCACGGCTTTTAAGACCTAATTGCAAATAACAGTAGAGGACCTCTACATAAAACAAAGAATTCTGGTGTTTTGTGTCTTGTAGAGTTGAATGCTGTTCACAGTCCTCCTGTTTTAGTGACAAAGACTTGAACCAGGTGGCAGATCCTCTTTAACAGTCCAAAAAGCTAGTATAAAAGAAACTGGTGAACAACTGGTAGGGAAATGAGATTGTTGAGGTTCTGGGACCATAACGACTCGTATATATCCAATATGCTTTTCTCCATTCTCCAAATCTGACCCAAAGCTGAGAAAGAAGAGGATGTAGAGAGGATGAATGAAACAAATCCACTTAAGACTACAGAATGTTTGTGGGATGGTCCTAAATCCTTTAACATTACTGTGGTGGGATTTGTATTATCCCTGACAACTGTAGCTGGATGGAAGCCAAATCAAACTAAAATTAAGATGAATGATTCAAAGATGAAAACAGCCATTATATACATGGTCGAAAGTAGTTGCCAAAACAATAAATATAAGCACAGAACAGACATGAAATCTGACAAATCAACGAGCAAGATAGGATAAAGTAGCTGGGATGTATATTAAAGACCATAGTTTTAAAACTGTTAAACAATTTTTTTAAAGAGGAAAAAGTTAAGGAGAAAAAACAAAGCAAAATTAAAATTGTTAGACCGAGTAGTTACTGTGCTGGGCCAGAGCCAAAAATCTCTCAGATAGTGACTCAACATGGAAGTATTCAGTATTCTGTACAAGGATCCAGAAAAAAACCCTACATGTTTTTGTGTCTGAAAAGTTGTAGGCACTTTATTTAACTGGGAAAAAATATTTGTGATCCTAAGAGACCGCTGCTAATGACTCCATTATGGCTGTGTACAAAAAATTTAGTATGGCACACTTAAGGCCATCTTTATTTTTTGACAAGTTTCTATGCCCAGTGCTCTATATTTTTATTAGTCTGATGGTTAGAGAACTACCCTAAGAAGTGAAAAAATGTATGTCTTCTGCAGCTTTAAAGCATTTAAAATCCTGCTTCTGAGCTTCCTAAACAATTAACTGTTGGTTACAACAAGACAGAAGAGAGGAAAATATCCCATCTCTCCTGTTAGACATATGCAACTGTGGAACTAAGAATCCAAAATTCACTAGGCAAAAAAGTTTTTCTTAATGTATAAATGGAATTTCTTGTATTCCAGTTTCGCCTGTTGCTTCTTGCCCTTTCAATGGGTACCACTCAGAAGAGACTGATTCTTGTCGTCTTTACTGCCACCCGTCAGATATTTATACACACGGTTAAGATTATTCCTGAGCCTTCTTGTCTCCAGGCTGACAGTCCCAGCTCTCTCAGCCTCTCCTCATATGACAGATCCCTTAAGCATCTTTGTGGCCCTTTGCTGGACTTGTTCCAGTAAGTCCATGTCCCTTTTACTGGGCTGCCCATGATGGGACCCAGCACTCTAGATGTGTCTCACCAGTGTTGAGTAGAGGGGAAGAACCAACTCCCTTGACTTTATGATGTTCTTCCTAATGCAGCCCCAAGATGCTGTTGGCCGCCTTTGCTGCAAGGGCACATTGCTGGCTCATGTTCACCTTGTTGTCCACCGGGACTTCCAAGGCATTTTTGTAAAACGGAATTTCCCCTTGAATGAAACATTCAAGTCCTTTAGCATGTCCACTCTTACCAATTCTATAAACTTGTCTGTACATTATTGATCCCCTCTCCTCTTCACTTCCACATATTTTATTAAAATGATACTTATTTTAATGTCTCTACTGAGTTATAAAAGTAAATTACTTCTTCAAGGTTTTTAGGAAAAGGACAGTTTTCCTGAAAAATAATGTCATCTGGATTAATCTGAACTCTTAAGGAATTCATGGATTAAAATATTATTCTCTCTTCCATAGTAATCCCATTCCAGCTTTTCCTTTTGTAGAGGAAAAAAAGTCAAATGATAACAAATTAGGATAGCACTTCAATCCTTATGAGAAACGGCGTCTGGAGTTAGAGATGGGTATTTTTTACAGTATTATATAGTGAAGTAAATTAATAACATACAATAAAATGTAATAATATCCAAAACATGAGCATTTTACGTGATCTCCAACGGAAATGTTTTTTTAATTTTTTAATTTATAAAAATTGGTAAGTACTACTAATCCTGATTTGATTCTGAAGAATTTATAAGGAACGCAAATTGTAATTCTATTTCCAGCTGGGGAAATAACACCACATTACTTTTGCTGTTTTCTTGGCGGTAATTAGGTGCTCTAAACAGGTATTAAATGAGTGCTTCAGACATGCTGAGGCCAAAGCTTAATTCTAGCTATCTATAAATAATTTTTGTTGGAATTATTTCCAGCTATGAGTTAATATATATTTATTTTCAAAGATGACAAAACCCAGTGACGTTCTGGTATTTGTGTTCAAAAATAGAACATTAGAATGACATTGTTTCTGCTTAGTGCAGATGTTCTCCCTGTGCGGTACCTGTAGCACTGTGTCTGGCAATTCTGCTCCTCTGGAGTGAAGGGCAGGTTTGTAGGGATTGTAATGCAGAAAAGGATGTAACACGGAGTAGTGACTAGAAAGAGAAATAGCTTTGTTTGCTCTGTATTTATTCCAAATAAAAGGAAGGACTATGACAGGTTTTTCTGCTGTTTTTGTAGCTTTCCAGAAAGAATTCTCATATTCTGGTTCAGTATGTGGCACATACAGAGAGGTCTTATCCTGCTCCAGTCCAACCTACTGTCGCTAAAGAGCTTCCTTAAAAGGACCAGAAACAGAACTTAATGATGAGGCAGGAGCACTGCCTCCCAGCCATAGGATCCTAAGGGTTCATCCTGGTTAACGCTGAAGAAGAATGCCAGCAGAGGAAGTATGTAAAGAGAGATAACTGAATTTCCCAATGCCAGTTCCAGGCAGAGGAGGAGTGGGAGAAAGAAAAAAAAAAAAAGAAGGGAAAATATGAAGCAGTGGTTCAGACAGCTGGAAGAGAGAATCAATATTACGTAATTTTTTAAAAGTTAGGGGGGGTTTTTTGCTTGCTTTAAAAGCAAATTAATCCAGGATTTTGCTCATATGAAACTCAGATATCTCATTTGTACACACAATTCACATAGAATATGTATTGAAGACAAAAACAGTGATTTTAATTCAAATACATTTGAGGAAATCATGAATTGTTTTCAGACAATCAGATCAGTCCTCAGAGTGAAAAGCAACGAACAATTTTTCTTCTTAAACAGGCAGGATTGTTGTTTACTATTAACGTATGTGCCATAATTTGCTTATTTCTTCAGGATCTGGATTTTACCTAGGAAGGAATGTGACCACTTATTAAATTGTGTACCTGTAGGATAAATAATAGAATAATTTTATATTCTTATATGGAATAGAGATACTAGTTGAACTAGAAATCTGAATTCTAATGCAAATTCGATAATAACACTAGGAATCTTTGGAATAACAGCTTTCAAACACCTAATAGATTAGAAAATTAATGCAGTTTTTGCCACTTACTCCATTCCCGTTGTTCCTGTTTGGGTTTTCAGCACTCAGAACAGAAAGTAGTACCTGTGTTTAATGATAGATGAAATAATAGGTGTGTGAAATCTGGCAAGAAGCAGCATGTACCTAGTATAGTGCAAAGCGTCAAAGTTATTGCCATTAATTTGTCACTTCAGGAAAGGAATTCCTTTCATAACCAGAATAGGAAAAAGGTCAGAGGAAAGAATAGTGAGAACAGCTCTTATAGAGACATCTGATTTTTTTTTCTAAGTATAACATAGTAATGATGCTACTTACTCAGATGATACCTTTAAAATGTAAATTAATTGTTTTTTCCAAAGGTACTTTCTAAACTTCAAAAGATACACTGTCACTTTACATGTTCCTAAATAGCTGAAATGCAAATATCTCATCATCTCCTTTCCTCAGTTTTCAGATTACTGTTTCTAGGTATTTGGCAATTTACCATGGTAATGAAAATGCTGGAGCTTGGGAATGTGCCATGAAATTGCAGTAGAATGTATTATAATTGCTTTTAATGGGAATAATAATGATCAAGAATGAAAAATATATTTTGAATCTACTAAAAGTTGGGGCAATATTAATTTCTTTCTCTCTCTTTTCTGCCTGTTTTTCCTTCTAGCTCATTTTTGGGATAGGAAACTAATTTGTCTTCTAGACAGAACTGATTTACTCGCAACATGGTCCATGCAATGAGGTGAGGCATTATAATGCCAAAACCAGACTTCAGTTGTATCCTTGCAACACTATTAATTTTATTATACTTTCTTCCAAGACCTTTACTTCGATAATTCCCTCTTTAACCTTCACTGCACCATTCAGAATTTTGCCCATAGGATATAGGATAGGTAAATCAGACATGGATACATTGATTTACAGATTTTTCATTTTCTGGGACATTTAAAGAGTATTAAGGACACTGAAACTGTTAGGAGTTTATACTAAAGTCCAGGTAAACAACATGCACAGCCTTTTCCTCATCCACTAAGTGGGTCACTTTGTCACAGAAGGAGATCAGGTTAGTCAAGGAAGACCTGCCTTTCATGAACCCATGCTGACTGTGCTTGATCACCTGGTTGTCCTGTACATGCCGCATGATGGCACTCAAGATGATCTGCTCCATAAACTTC
>VYZM01000058.1:259233-312924 GCA_013398915.1 Dromas ardeola | reverse complement strand
ATTTATAGAAACATTTTTTATTGTCTTTTATAGCAGTAGCAGGATTAAGTTCTAGTTGGGCATTGACCTTTCTAATTTTCTCCCTGCATAACCTCATGACATCCTTATAGTCCTCCTGAATTTCCTGCCCTTTCTTCCAAAGGTCATAAATTCTTTTTCCCCCTCAGTTCCAACCAAAGCTCTCTGTTCAGCCAAAACATTCTTCTTCCCCATCAGCTCATCTTTCAGCACATGGGGACAGCTTGCTCCTGTGACGTTAAGATGCCCTTCGTGAAGAATGCCCAGCCTTCCTGGACTTCTTTGCCCTTCAGGACTGCCTCCCAAGGGACTCTGTCAACCAGTTTCTTAAACAGGCCAAAGTCTTCCCTCCAGAAGTCCAAGGTGGCAGTTCTGCTGACCTCCTTCCTTACTTCTCCAATAATTGAAAACGCATCGAAAACTTCTCCATTAATCAAAAAAATACCCAGTGATGTCACTATTCATAAAAATCCAGGGTAAAAATCCCATTGGTCTCCAGGCTTGTGATGAGAGACAACGAACATTGAAATGAGATTCACATTGGATATGAGGAACTACTGTTTTGTTTGAGGTAGTCAGACAGCTGAAAAGGTTGCCCAGAGAGGTTATGCAATCTCCATCCTTGGAAGTTTTCAAGACCTGGCAGGTTAAAGCCCTGAGCAACCTGTTCTGATTTCGTAGCTGACCCCATTTGAAGCAGGAGTGTGGATTAGAGACCTTCTGAGATCCCTTTTGAAGTGGTTTAACCAGTGATCCTAAGATCCTATAGTAGGTAATTCATAAAGCAGAAAACTGTTCACAGAAAGTCTCTTCGATAATAATAAAAAAAAAAAATTCTTCTTACATTTTGTAAATTCTGGGAAGTTTTTCCAAGGTTATACTACACTAACATGGATTTTAATATTATGTGAGACTGTAATTTTTCTGCATGCAGACATCTTCACCCATCTCTCAAAAGGAAGTCTCATAATAGAACAGCTACTTTAGAAATGCTGATATTCCAAAAATCCTGTCTTTCCATGCCACTTAAACCTTCAGTAATATATTCCAAATAATGGCTAATGGAATTCTTGTGGGAAAAAAAGCTTGTTTTATTTTTCTCCATCTATAGGAGTTCATCTTTACAAAGATATTACCTCCCCATCCAAACCTTGCCTCGCCAATATCCCCAGATCATCATGGGTATGGGTACAACACCACGAGCATTACTTGTTTCTTCTAAGTTCAAAGACTGTTTGTTATGATCTTTTGAAAAGTAAAGATTCAGTTTCAGGTTTTCTGCTTGATTACTTTAATAAAAAATAAGGAGACATTTCATTAATCAGTCACGGACTAGACAAAATGCATAGATTTACATCTGGCATTTGCTGTTGCACACCTCAAAAGCAAGTAATTTTTTTTTTTGCTTTTGGTATTCTTGAAAGTACCTTTCTAACTGAGGGGAATTCCAGTTCTCCAGGAGGGAGGAATTTTGTAATTGAAGGAACAAAACAGAGTTGGCAGGAATGAATAAATAAAAAAAAACCAAAACCCTCCCCTAATTAGATAGCGTATACTGTCTTCTTAACTTTGTTAAAATTTAGAATTCACTTTGTGAAGTGTAGGCTAAACAAGGTTGGGCTGCATAAACAGAGTGGATGTTATAGCCTGCTACATTGGCTGCAAGCCCTGCGGTAAGCTGCCTTAGTTAGAAGTCTGACTGCAAGAAGTGAGGCAGGGGGGTGAAGTGGATAGGTAATCTCATTTTTTTTCAACATAACGTAAGAACATCTGTGTTAGATCAGATCAGTAATTCTGCTTTAGACAGCAGTCAGTAGTAGGAACGGACTGTAAGTGACAGGTTAAGTCTAAAATACACTGCCCCCTCGTTTACTTTCTTGTTTTCTGGCAATATGTGGGGTAGAGCCTTCCTGACCCAAATGGTTGCTTCTAGTTCACTGCATTTAGTAGCCAACAATCGAGTTATGCTTTTGAACGCATTTATACTTTTGCACACAAAAAGATACTGTGGCAATAAATTATTCTGTAAAAATATGAAAATTCCATAAAAATATGAAAAAAATATGACATTTACTTTAAATCTGGGCCTGTAAATTTAAATAGAACTTTGGGAAACACAAATGATTTCATTTGCCATTGGAGAATGAATCTGTTCTTCTCCAAATAAGTGGCTTGTGCAGTGATGAAACATGGTTTAATTAACTCCGTTTCATCAATTCTGATAACCTGAAGAAATCCAAATCCTAAACTGGGTTGTTTCATAGTATCAGGAGCAAAAGTCTCTGCATTTAGTGCTTTGCTTAGTGGATGCACCAGCTTTTTCAGTTTTCTCTGCTATTTTCAGCTTATTATGAAAGAGTTAAGCTTCTTTTGTTGTTGCCTAAGAGCAAGAGGACAACATCGCTTACGTGGTGTGGTAGTGCGTGGAGAGCTGCACAGCACATCCTGCATGGGAGTATAAGGTGGTGGAGACCCAGTAGGTCCATGTAGTCCAGTAAACCTCATGCAGCTGTACTGCCTGACGTCTGAAAACAGTCTTAACACTGGTTAGTCATCCAGATTTATCTGCATCCCATTCAGTTTCAGAGATCCCTTTAAGTTTTTTTTTCTTAGCATCAGGAATAAATTATTGAGTATAAAGGGAAAATAACTCATCCTTCTTGTAAGTCACTTTGGAATCTAGTGACAAAAGGTGATATGTAAGAGCCTGACACTGCAGCTATTATTCCACTAAGTTATTATCATAAAACCCCCTGTATTGGATGCACAACAAAGGCTTTTCCTTTTCTGCAGCAAACATTTCTTCTGTATGTATAATTACAGAATGGTTATCTCAGTCTAACTCATATCTAATTATGTAAATAAGTATATATGCCCTCCAACTGCTTTTTGCATACTGTTCTGACCTAGGAATCATGCCTTTACTTGCTTGTATTCACGGCTTAGAGGTTTTGGCCCAAAGCTTCTTTACATGCAAGTTTATAAATAAAGATCTCATAGAAGTCTTATTATTCTTTTTTAAACATATTTTTACTTTCTTTCAAATATGAATTACTGGCAAATCAGAAGTAATTAAGCTGGAAAGATTACGAATGCTGCACTGCTGAAATTTCTTTAATTCTGTGCTGGAATTCAAACATACCTTCTGGAATTTTATAAAAACTGACACATAACAAAGGAGAGACACAAATATTTGTTTTAGTTTAGTGGGTAAGAAGCTTGCATGTTGAGACAAAAGTTTCTGCTTGTGTGAGAACATTTTTTCATCCAAAACTCACACCAAACCAAGCTGTTCCTGTTGGTCATCTCCTCCACAGACCACTAACTATGTTGTCTCTCTCTCTGTGTGTTTCTGTATTTGATTTTTTTTTTTCCTGTTACAATGCTAACAAGTCTAATAATCCCTCTTGCTTTTTTCTCCCTGCTTCCCTTTTTCTAGATCTCCCAGATGAAGATTGCCCAGCAAATCCTTTTTCAAAAGTTGTGTTTATGAGGGAAGGCTAGCCTCAGTGAAATAGAATGTTTTAGCAAAATGTTTCAACTAATTCTAATTATTGTGTATTAAACACAGATACCTAACATGCCTAGGTGATTAAGCCATGTCTAGCATAGTTCTGGTCTTTACTGATTTAATTAATATTAATTAATAAAGCCCATTTCTTGGTATGGAATCAAGTATTTGCATAAGCCTTAACGATATAAAACAACAGAAAGCAATAATGTATTATACTGCCAAAAGTCACTCTGCTTGTATGACCACAGAATCGTGGTCAAGGTTGGAAGGTACCTCTCAAGACCATGTTGTTGAACACCCTGCTCAAAGGATGGTCAAGCACAACAGCTTGCTCATGGCTGTGTCCTGTTGCATTTTTAATACTTCCAAGGATGGAGACTCCACAACTTCTCTGGGCAATCCGTTCAAGTGCTCAACTGTCCCCACAGGACAAAAATGCAAATCTTTTTTTCTTTCTTATGTGTAGATGGAATTTCCTATATTCCACTTTGTGCCCATTGCCTCTTGTCCTTTCACTGGATACCACTGAGAAAAGTCTGGCTCTGTCTACTTTATTGCTGCCCATCAGATAAACAAGGATAAGACCCCTCTGAGCCTTCTTGTCTCCAGGCTGACAGTCCCAGCTTTCTCAGCCTCTCTTCATATGACAGATCCCTTAAGCATCTTCATGGCCCTTTGCTGGGCTTGTTCCAGTACGTCCATGTCCTTCTTTTACTGGGGAGCCCAGAATGGGACTCAGCACTCCAATGTGTCTCACCAATGTTGAGTAGAGAGGAAGAACCGCTTCCCTTGACCTTGAGCTGATGACCTTCCTAATGCAGCCCAGGATGCTGCTGGCGTTCTTTGCCGCAAGGGCACATTGCTGGCTCATGTTGAATTTGTTGTCCACCAGTACCCCCAGGCCCTCCTTTGCAGAGCTGATTTCCAGTCTGTTGGCCCTCGTCTTTTGGCGATGCCTGCTGTTATTCCTCCCTAGGTGCAGGACTTTGCATTTCTTTTTGCAGAATTTCGTAGATATCATTGGATATTGAACTTCATGATAGTGTCAGCCTATTTCTGCAGCCTGTTAATGATACACATTAACAGTTGCAACAAATCCCCTTCTAAAATATTTTTCAGTGACTGGCTGAAAACAAAAACAGGGTCAGAAACCTTTACTGAGAATAAAACAAAATGCCAGAAGCAAAGTTAAGGGAGGAGTACTAGTGCCCTTATAATCAGTGAAATTCCAAATCCTCTAAAAGTTTTTTAAGTTATTCATTTGAGAAAGAGTGCATGTTTTGAATAAATACAGTTCACAGGGAAGAATCAAATTAGAAAACAGATGTTTTATCAGGGGAAACACAATGAAGACTGGCAAAGGTGATTTATAATCTCATGAAAAGTTGCATCAAGGCTACCAAATTACAGTTCCCAAAAAATTTTTGAATAAGATTCTTCTGCCTGTACTCAATTTATCTAGCATTTGTCCCACAAACTGGTAAGCTAATGGGTTCAAAATAAAGCAATCAAACAAAGTATTTATTAAAAATCAGTTAATTTGTTTTGATATAGAAAAAAATATTAAGTGCTCGTTTAACTGTAGTCTGGTTCAGATGGAGACAGACTTGTAAAAAATGAATTATCTCTTGTTTCATTTGACTGAACATTGACCTGTGTATTGCCGCATCTAAATGCTTACCCAAATGGAAAGGCTGGACTTCTTGTGCAACATCATCTCCCAATTCTGTTCCCATCCAGACAACTGGCAAATACGTCAGAATTTTCTCCTTCTTGCCTAGACGTGCGCTATGGCTTGATACATCCAAAAATCTTTGACATTTTATCCAACTGAGTGCGGCCTTGAAGCTACTGGTGTGGCGGTCAAGCAGACAAATAAGAGCAAATTCATTGTCTGAATCACATAGGTTTTGATATGGTTTGTAAAATGACAGGTGCTTCCCTTCTGGTTCTGATTCAAAAAGTTATCAGGTGTTTCATTAAGATTAATAATTTGTTTTCCTTAGTCACAAAACCCCACACAAATATTTGGCAGGGCTTAGCCCTTCCTTCATAATTCCATGCAGAAGTGATTTGTGATGAAGGTTATGAAAAATGACATTCCTGTAGATAGATGGAGATTCATTTGTTTCCACACTCTCAGTTTTTTTCCTTTGGTCTGTACAATTTCCAGCTGCCTGAGGGGTTGAATGATAAAGTAGGAGATCCTTCTCAGTTGTTTTCAACGTGTGTATACGACACATTGTTTATGATGCTTTCATGGTATTTAGAAGGTCATAAACTATCAAAAGCCACAGTGAAACTTTGCTGTAAAAATAATTCATGACAGAACAAAGCTTTTAGAGGATACTCAGTTATAAATTAGATAAAAATGGTAAGACTTATATTGACCTATACTTCTTGTAATCATGTTTGGCATTGACTTTATTTTAAATTTTTATTCCCTCACTAAAAGCTTATAGCAAGAATAGCTTTCCTTGAGTTTTAGGAATACTGAAGCACAGTCAGGAAGAAATTCTTTTTAATCTGTCTCAGTTTTAACAGAGGGTTATAGCCATTTCAAATCAGATAATTAAAAACGGGGAACGTTCTTGTGAAATTGCTGTCATTGATTTAAACAAAAATGTATATCAGGCACTTTTTTATAACTAAGAGATGTGATATAATTCAGGATTGTAAAAGTTCTTCAGCAAAGGCAGACTCCATGGCCCATGTTTTGGGTCAGAAAGTATGGAGATTGTCTTGGTTTCCACAGATAAAACATACGAAAAGGAATGTATTTAGTGATTCTAGCACAGTCCCTTGAAGAGAAGGACTTCTTCATGTCAACTGAAGCCATTCTATATCCAACTTCTAATCAAAATGCATCATGAATGGATCTCATTATCACCTACTTGTAGATTAGTTTTTTGTTTGCAACGAATTACAATTCAGTGAAAAGTGACATGTTTTGCTGACAAAGTAGAATCTGAACATGGAAATCTTTGACGTCTTTATAAGGATTAGAGACTGAACTGGGCTATTTTTTTTTTAATGTATAAAACCTTATGAGAAGGCTCCTATGCAATTTTTGTGTAGATTGATTGATATAGAAACACTTTCACTTAATTTCCATATGTAATCATACAAGCTGTTATTGTTGATAAAAACGAATGTTTGGTGAAAAAAAAGATCATATACATTAAAGAAAGCCAAAGTTCATGACCTATATTCTTAAAATTAGGGCAAAGTGTTTATTTTTTCTTTAGTATAAAAATGAGACACTCCTTTATTCATGATGGGCTTGTATATAGAATATGGTACAAGACTTTCTTGTGTTTGTTTTTTTGTTTTTTGCTTGCCTTTTTTTTTTTTTTAAATGAGAATCACTACATACAGATTGTAGTTTAATATCTTGCTTCTTTAAAAAAATTAAATCAGTGAAATCCAAGTGGAAATGAAAAAAACAATACTGGCACCTAGTTTGCTGATTTAGTTTAAAAGTCATTTAACCTAGAAGGTATAATCACAACAATTCCTTTAAAGAATTTGTAGGAAATGGTTACTCTTTCTAGAAATTATAGCGTTCTCTTACTCGATGCCAAGCGTTAAGTTCCGCCCCCATAACACAAAAGCAGGCTGGGCAATGACTGCTGTTAGTTATTTTTGTGTGAAGATTTGGCTGTGTGACAGAAGCAGGAAAGAGCAGAGAAACTGAGACAAGGTGACAAACAATCACAAGTTGGGAGCATGGTCCTGACAAGGAGTCTAATAACACACATTCGAAGCTGAGGGCAGATGGAACTGTAAGCAAAAGGACTATCCTTCATGTTTCGATAATCCTGTATCTGAAGAAACAAGATTTTGTACATTTTCTGTAAATTAAAAGGATGATGTAAACCCACCATCAGGTCTTCTTTCCATCTGGAATAACGTTCATGTCTCTAACACTACCTAGTTAGATGAGTCCAGAGAGATAACACTAGGGATAAACGTGATGGGGAAGGAGAACATAATAAAATTCTGAGACATGGTTCACCTCTTCAGTCGGAGATGCTTTTGAAAACAAAGTGTTTTGGAATGAACCACTGGTCTAAGTCAGTTTTTCAAACCACAGCTAGTTGGAAGAGGAAGTCAACACTCAGCAACATATTTCATTTGTGTCCTCATCTTTTTCTTGAGGACTGTCATAACGTAAAGATTACCAACTCTATACTTAACTGCTAGTATTCTGTTCTATCCAATGTTTTGTAGTTCAGACCTGTTCACCAGTATATCACATAGAAATAGAAATTAATTGTTTTTCATGGAACACAGAGCTTTTTCATTCTACGTAGTCTTTGCTTAAACTTCTTTGCTCTTCAGACATAATAATTAACTTTCCTATGTTGTGGTTTCAATGTATGACAATCAGAAACAATGTCAGTTCTCTTGATTGGCTCCCTTCCTCCAACGCCTGCTTAATTTTTTGCTAGATGAGGGAACCGTTTGCATGAGAGCAGTATGATTTAACCTAAAAAGAGAGCCTTCATATCAGTTAACCAGGCTCTGGAGATTTTCTTCAGGCTAATTACTTGAGGAGCAGAATGGATTTTCTCTTTGATTTTAATGCTTAAAGGGATTTCTGTCCGCGTCTTCTGCATGCAAGGAAAAAACATCCACTACTGAATCTCCAGTATATACCTTCGAATTAATAACTCCAATCTTTTGAGAAAGAGATCTAAAAGTATATCAATATGACAAAATATTAGATGGACAGTTAAAATATTTTAGTATTATATACAGAAGTTTGACCTCTTGTCTCAAGGGTTGTATGAAACAATTGGAAGACCAGATGGAAGGAATCCATGTACAGAGATCAAGAGACAGATACATTGCTTGTGACTTATTACTCTATTGTCTTTTATTCCTTTGGATATTTTACTAATGATTTTATCTTTTTGACAATCAAGCAACTATTCTTTTGTTCCTTCAGGCATAATTTTAACAAGGTTATTTATAATCAGTAGATTATAATCACTTTTACTGGCTACAGAGAAAGGGTAGTAATATCCAAGCTGTAACAACTGAAAATACCACTCCTTCAGGTCATATGGTAGCACCTTGTGATCTGGTGTTCAAGCTCCCATATCCAGCCTCAGCTGTCAAATCCTAAATCTTCTAAACTGAAAGTCTAAACAATTTCGTGATCTTATTGCTGTTGACTTCCTTTCCTATACTGATTTTTTGTAGTATTTCTGCTGCAGTTTTATTGAATTATATATATATATATTTTTTTTTTTCAGCAAAAGTCATCTTCTATAGCTCCTATTGCAATTGGAATATTGGTCTGATTGTGATTGCTGAAGTCCTAATATATGAATCTTCTTTCTAATTCCTTGAAAGCTCAAAGTAGAGACAGGTATGGAGGCACCTACAGAGTCACTCCTTATTCTCAGACTATGGTTGTTTAAGGCAAAGAAAATAATGGTGCTTTGATTTAGAGTGATTTGATTTGATTTGGAGTAAGGCTCTAGAGCATGTCTACATTTCTCTACTATTATCTTGAAAATTAATAGGCAAGAGAAAACTGTTAGCTAAAAGTATGCTCACTGCCATCCCACCTTCTAATGAATTCACTGAAACAGAATGCTGAAGTTGCCTGTGTGGGTTCCACTTGCAGTGTTAATTTTCATACAAAATAATTGACTTATTAAAAAATACTGTTCACTGCAAGACAGTGCGAAATAATCCCATGGCTTTGATTGCGTAAAATAACACTTGTCTTGATCGCTACAGATTACCTTCTTTCCCTTAAAAGGGAAAACCTCAGGCTGAAAAAAAGAGTAACCAACACACCAGCGAGTGCTGTAATGTTTAGGCTAATGCTGGTGACTGTGGCCTTGAGAAATGTAGGCACATTTGCAGGATTGATGTCTTCATTACTTTCAACCTGTACAATATAACAGCAATATAAAATATTCTCTTCAAGTTCTTCCAATTATTGGTATGTCAGTTGTGCCTTTTCAATTTTTAAAATGAAACACATAAGCACTTCTATTCTTCATAATAAAAATTAAGACCTTTCGTGAGCAGCTAGAATAGTTGCATGCTTTTATGGCTAATGCCATCTTGGGTTGACAGAGGGATAGTTTTTACATTTTCATTTTACAGAATGCTTCTTGTTGGATTTTTGCAACACGCTCAATATTTTTCTGCATTCTCTTGTGGAATACAGACAGTGAGACTTGAGGGCTGAAAGAACTAAGAAAGAATTGGCTTGAAGAATTTGTGGTTTTTTTCTCTGTCTTATAATACTTACATTAACTATTTATTTTGTCAATATTAAAAAAGACAGAAACAAAGGTAATTGTATAAAAATACTAAAACTATCATTATAGTTCAAGAAAAAAAGTGATATGTGTACTTTAATACTGATCAAACTAGTAAGAAAATTATTATTTCTACTTATCTACTTCTGTGCTAAAGCTGAAATAATGCACCCAGAGTGCAAAGAATGTTACACTCTGGACAGTACATTCATGGGTACAAAGCATCAATTATTCAATGAAACTATTAAATCTATTATTAATTTAAATCTCAGAGAATGGAAGATGACTAATTTCCACACTTTCCCACACAATTAATATGCAAAAGAACTCAGAGAGTAAGTATAATTGAATTTTCTTCTTCTTTTTGGCAGACATGCAGTAAGCAAAATATTCTGGGTGGTTACCACATATCAGTGAATGTAAAAGTTATTTTAAAAAAGAAATGCAACTTTTATGCATCTCTCTTTTTTTTTTTTTATATAAATATCTGAAATTGGCATAGAAGTAACTGTGAATACAAATTACACCAGATAAATGTGTAAACAAACTGTGTCTTTCGCAGTTACGGGAATACAGGTGTGAGTTTGAACTGAACCTCTTCTACAGAAAAGCTGATTCTTCCACTAATGGAGCTTAAAACTTTATTTGGAGAAGCCAAGATAAAAGAGGAGAAGGAACCTTGTATAGTTTCTTTCTTTAGTTTGAAAAAAATCATGCATGTTAAACAAAACCACCTTCCATGAACACTTACGTATAAACTAGTAGTCACAGTGGAGCTAAAATTCTCTAGGCTTTACTCTCATCAATAAACAGCAGAGCTGGAATGTGAGCCAGCCAGGAATTAAAACATCAACTCAATTGCATGCTTGGACATTTATTCCTAACAACGAGTATACTTATCCCCAGATTCCTACTGTTGGAACAATGAGAAGTTTACAAGAGGTGGAGTAGTTCCAGGGACAATGGGAAGAGGAAGCTGTTTTGCTGCATTCTCCTCTTGAAACTACTTTACTTTTTCCTGCCTGCTTCAGGGAAATACAGATACATAAATTTGTAGAGTTTTTCTTCTGAAATGCTTGGCTTACTGAGGATGAAAGTGACAAAATGCATGATATATATGCAAAAAAATATATATGGCGCTATATATATATATATACACACACATCCCAAGGTGTTTAGGACCCAAAAGAAATCATGGTCCTTTAGCTTGACCTGCTATATTTTAGGAAAGAATGGAATTTCACACAGAGTTTTCACTTCTGCAGAATGCTGGATAACCTGTTGCTGACTATCAGTGTATAATTTATGTTTGAAAGGCATGGATAAGCTGTAGGATTGGGAGGCAGAACATAAAATCTTTGTCTTCAAATGAAGACAACTCTCATTTTCATATTCTGGAACTTCAACACACAAATCCATTCTTTTTGCAGTCTGTTTTGCTTTCCATCACCATACACACACTTGATAAAAATATGCATTAAAGCTTTTCAAAATGAATCATACATAGAAGGGAAAAAAACAGATTTTCTTGAAATAGAACAGAATGATAATAGAGGAAAATTTATATTTGATAAAATTCATGCTTTCATTTCAAAGAAAAGCAACAGAACATAACCTGAAGCATTTATGACTCAAATATTTGTTTTGGCAGAAGCATCGGTTCATCTTGCCTTATATCAGTATCGCAGAGATGTATGCATTTGAACTACAAGGAATTAATTTGTTCCCCACCCAGAGAGGATTTTTAAAATATCTGATGTGATAGAAAATAAAGCATTAGCCAAAGGAAAAAAAAAAAAAGATACAATACATTTCCCTAATGACTTCTTACTGAGTTATGACACGGACTTTCCGCGTTTTTGCACAATGTGGTACAAAATGTGAAATGCTTTGAAATTATGAAGATCTTCTCAGCCAGATCATTATCAGGTGGATAGGCTAAAACGGAGTAGAAAAGAAAGAGAAAAGATCAGAAGAGAATACATTGCAATTTATTTTTGTAGGGCACCTCTCATAAGTACCTTGAAGTGCTTTACAAAGTAATGAGTTAACTACTCGTAGCAAAGCAACCATTATGAAAGGAGTAGCTATTATGCGCCAGCGTTTCAAACAGGTCCCAGCAAGCTTCCTGAGTTGTTGGGCTATATTGTTTGGATCCAGGAGTAATTGTGCTTGGAAAGTTGCAGGTGCAAATAACACAAAAAAACCCCCAAACCCAAACCCAACAAACTCACATTACTTTTAAGAGCTGTTTTTTAAATGTTGACCTTACAAATTTGCAAAAGTGCAAGCTTATCCTTGGAACTCAGCAGTTTAATTAGCTTGGTCTTTTGCAGGTTTTTGTTTGTTTGTTTGTTTGTTTGTTTGTTTGTTTGTTTTAGAAAAGGTGGAGGAAAACTAAAATTAAGACACGGGGCCATGATGGGGGTTTTCGTGGGGTGGCAGGAATGTATCAACCAGAGGGAGGGTCAAGACTTAAAATTCAATTTGAAATGATCAAAGGCTGAGGAAGAACTGAAAGAGGGGAAGAAGCTGCAATACTTCATCTCCTCCTGTTTGCATTCCAGAATTGTGCTCAGAGGAGGATGGACAAGACAAGTTGGAAGAGCCTATATCAATCACAGAAAGGTTCTTGTTCAGGTTTTGACTGGTAAGTTTACCTACATTGAGTCTGTATGGGAAATGAGTGTATAAATTTCTCTTGTATATCAGGTTAGGAAACTAGAAATGTTTCGGGCTTTAATAAAGCTTTTGAAAAAAGTAAATTACGTTCTTTTCCCCTACCAGCAATCTCGAATTTGGATTTTCTCAATACAGTTCCCATATATATAAAATCCCCCAAACAAATAAATGAAAAGTGTGAAAGAGATAATGAAAAAAAAGAAGAGGAGGCCGTTACAATCATTCAAACCTCAAACTTGTCTTGGTCTCAGAAAAACAAAAAAAGTGACTTTCAATATTGCTTATGGAAAACCTTTCTGAAGAGGGAATTAAACAAAGCTTGATTTTGAGAGTCACGTAAATGCTGTGACATCAAAAGAATAAGAAGACCCATCAAAAGAATGTTTTTAAAATTAGAGAAGCATGAAAGTACAACATCCAGAGTTTAACAGACCTTGAAATACTCAATCAGAATACCTTGCCTAGTGACATTTCACTGTATCTCTGCACAGTAAGTTCTGAATGTTCGCCAGAGAGATTCATCAAAGAGATAAGACAATACAGCAACCGACAACCATTAAGGTTCCACTTTAGCATTTAAAGTATTAGCATTTGACATGAAGACTAAAGAATTGTTGAGGGAGGTCTGCACATAATACACTTTGGATACTATACCCTCACAGTGTAAAGGCGAATGATCACAATATGTGGTTTAACATCTAAAATTTGAGGTGAAATATTATTATAAAATTGTAATGGTTGATTAATCTGCTATTAACCTAAACTACACTGATAACACAGCATATTTTGCTAGACTTTAAAATCCATTTTTAATTGATCAGCAGGTAACCCCTATATGTGACATATTTTTAAAAGCTAATTTGCTCCATTTTTGTTCCAAACCTCATGTCTGTTCTGTATCTTAGGTGCCTGCCCACAAAAAATAACCATATGCATAGTCTAAATCAGGAGTTGCCCTATGCCTGACTTCAGTCAGTGGCAGCAGCTTCTGGCCTGAATACAGCTTTAGAAAGAGACACTCAAACGATTTGCAAGCGTTTTGTACTACTTTGAAGTGGATTCCATGGCAAAATTTTGGAGCCCCTGGTCTAGCTCAGGTTTTAGTTTTACTGCTTTTTAAAATACATATTAATCTTATCTCAAGGATTATCTTTAAAAATTGATTATTTCTGTAGGGTTTATATACTTGACACTGTACTTCTTACAATAGATTTGACATATAACTCAAGGTATCGCAGGAAAATGTTTAATGAAGTCCCCCATCCTTATACTATTATCTTAAGTTTTATAACATTAGGAAGCTTAGTTAAGCATTTCATATTCTTGCGAGATGCTGTTACTGCCACATACACTTCTACCCTTATTAAATATCAGTAGTGATATTTCACTTCTAGTAAAATGAAACTGTGGTGAATTAAATTGCTCAGCAGTTCTTTAGGAGTTCTGCACGCGAAAAAGGGAAATTGCAGAGACCACAATAAATTTAAGGCGATTGAGCAGGAAAAGGCAGAAAAGTATGGGGAAATATAGTGGAGAAAAGGGAGCCCTGTAAGGAGGAGAAAACCATACACATTTACAAGGAGACATAATTTATTTTATCACTGCCTCTTTTAAAATTGCTTCATTATTTTTGTTTTCTTCTCCAGTGGTAAGTGTCATCTCAGAAGTGCCACAAAATGTGGTAACTCTGGAAAATAAAGTATGCAGAGGAAAAAGACACAAATTCATATGAATGCTAGAGTGGTATAAACATGGAACTGCAAGCTTTCTAACTCTTCAGGAACTTAGTGAGAAGCCAAAAAGTGGTTTATGCATATATTCTCACTTAAAGCCTTCACTAGAATATCCATATATGCTTTTAACTACCCAAAGCTTTAGAACAACACAATGACTGTTTTGGACTCTCTCCAGAAAGCACGGAATTAAGACCACAATGACACTCGTTGAGGTACAGTGTAGAAGAACAATCCTCAGATAATATGAAATTACAGGTCAGCACTATGTGAGATCACCCCTTACACATTACGACTCATGCCACAAAGCTGTGTTAGGGGAAATGTCACATTCTTCTGCTGAGGAATCAATGTAAAAACTCTGGTTCTCAGAACGAATGGAGATGAAAACTGGAAAAGCGTCCTCCCCATCACCCCATTCCTCTCTGGGAGCAAAGGTAGGCCAAATGAGGTCTTTTTGGGTGGTGTCCTAGCTGGGCATGCCTACCTTCATCCTTCAGTCTACCTTCTGATGCAGCCAGGCAGAAAAGAGCTGGGAGGAGTGAACTGTATGGGGGAGGGAACATGGATTGTGGACCCAGGATTCAGCTTCCAGTTGGCTCCGACTGCTGTCGTTGCTGCAGCACTGACATCTCTGCTGACGCCTCCAGAGAAATTATTTTTCTTCCATGTCAGCTGGGAACAACAAGCTGTAATCAAATAACTCGGTCATACAGATGAGGGATCTATTGAAATGATTCAGTTGCTATTACTGTGATGGTGTGGGACTGTTCCTTAAGTAAAATTTCTTATGTTATGCCCAAAGTACAAACTGATGGAAAATCCTGGTAGATCAAGCTTCATCACTTCTTTCAATTTTTCTCCTTCAAGCAGCATTAATTTTAAGGCATTTTATAATGCAGTTCTTATAAAGTCTTTGGGAAGGTGGCAAAGATATTTCTGAGGGTATTTTTTCCCCTGAAAGATGGGAAGCACCAATGAAGAAAAGAAGGTGAACACCTCTGCATCAGTTACAGAGCAGCTACCAACTAACTTCCAGATTTAAGACTTGATTTTTCTATTATTGAAGTACATAATAAAATGGGAGTGTCTTCCAATTGCGCTTAGAACCTGAAAATGAGTGTTGGAGCAACAAGGACTTACTTTGTAGAAAGAGTCTTAGCACTACTTTTATGGGAGCTTCCTGCTGAACTAAATACACTTTGTCTGAACCAGCCTTTAGATTTTAATAGCAATTATATGCTGGTTGTAGAATTCTATGGACAAATAAAACCATCATAGAAAAGAAATCATTCTTTTAGTAAATGCCATAATGTTTTGACTGATTTTTATAAGATCATATTCTATTTCTACAGATTGGTGGTTTCTTTTACCTTTGTAAATTATTTCTGTGAGGGCTGTCTAAAATGACTTGTGAAACAGGTAAACATAAGCTTCTCCAACACATTTTTCTAGCACTACCAGCATTTATACTGTACAGTATTCTGTAATAATTTATTTTATTTTATTTTATTTTATTTTATTTTATTTTATTTTATTTTATTTTATTATTTTTTTATTCTGCTTATTTTTCTAGTTAAGCTGTAAAGTAATACATAACCTTTCCCAATCTGTTTAATTGCCACTATTGTCCAGAAAGGCACATGGATATCTAATTGCACTGGGGTTTTGCAAAATAACAGATTTTTATTACTAAACGCAATGTTTCACATTCTGTCTACTTTAACTGTTTTGAATTTCTGACTGTTGAATGAGTTTATATTTGCAGCTACAGTGTGGATAACAACCTAGTCAACTAGTACAAAAAGGCTGAATACACCTAACAAATAGATGATATAATTGTCTCAACAACTAAAATACAGTAGCTTTCACATCAGCAATATTCCTGAAACCTGATGCTAAGGCATTCCAAGAGCTGGGCAAAGCAACTGCTTCATTATACTGATTAGCTGGACTCTGATTATCAAATAAGTTGCAGAGGAGGGAAGAGATTTGGAGAATTCTGGGTGGGTTTAGAGCTGTATGTACAAGAGCTTTTAATAATGTCAGAAATTATATCAATTAAGCAGCAATGAACAGAAGTCAGTGCATTTCCTGAAGAATAATAAATGACGGAAAGAATTAATAATCCAAGGTGAATATGAGGCCCATTGTTACCAATTAGTCATTAATCCCTTAAGAAATGCAGAAAGATTAATGCTTGTGACTTTCACAACATAAACATGGTGATTAAAAAGAATCAGAGATATTCTCCCTCCTTCTTTTCTGTCATAATTTCTGCTACATGTGTGAGAGAGATGCACTTTCACTTTGACTGGGTGTGTATATGTTCTATGTTATTAGTCAAACAATGGTGGTTAACTTTTCTTTCAGCATGTCGTTCCAGAATAATATTCATGCTTTATTATCATATTCCCATTCACTAAGTGAAGAAATCTTTGTCTCATACATTTATGAAAATATATATAAATAATTTAACATTGGTAAATAATGTCTTATTGCTATTATGGTTTAGGCTGTTTCTGTCAACCATGTAGGTTGTTTGGGTTAGGGAGATTATTTAATATATTTCTGTAAAGGCAAAAAGGAATATCATGTCCTTCTTGTCTCAGTTAAAAATTACCCAAGGTTGAACTTCTTTTTAACGCAAATGACATGGAAAGGTCTTTCAGTGTTAATAACTGTAAAATCAAATTATAGAATTATTTCTACAGAACTAGAAAATGAATTAGTTGGTGGTATTTCTATTTTTTACAGAACTTTATAGCATTAAATTGATATTTTATTTCTTCTAGGATAATTAAATAAGATTTTAAGGAAAAAATGTTATTATGCACTGTTTTATACGTGTAGTCCAAGACTACTTCTTTACTGTATGCCCGTCTTTCGTGATGGAGAAAATAAATCCTTAGTGAAATTGGTTCATTTTTAAAAGCAGGCAATTATAGCATGTGAGAGAATAAAAATGAATAAATTAAATGAAAGAAGAAATTCCATATTATGAAGGATTGCCCTATGGCTGCAAAGCACAAATGAAAAAAGTGAGAAGAAAAAAAAAAAGACATGATGAAAATGGGCCAGTATTTTTAGTGACTTCAGTAAGCCTCAATAGAACTATATCTACTTACCCATATATTAATAAATTATTCAAAAGAACCTAATGAAATTCAAGAGGAAATATTATACTGTACTGAAAATGAAATAACCAAGAATTCATGAAGAATTCATTAAAATGAAACATGAAATGAAGTATACTTCTGTTTGGTGTCAGAAGCAGAGGGGGATATATTCTATTCCATACACTGTATCTAATAGCGAGACCTTATCGAGTAGTTGAAAGCAATTTATAAGACTGAAATCCGTACCAGACAGAAAGCAAGAATCTGCAAAATGCATGACCAGTGAAAATAGAAGTAAAATATACAGAGTTTAAGTTCTCTGACTCACGCTCATTTTCTGCTTCAGGAATGGATGAGTGTCCACAAATAAACTAGTGAGGGTTTTTATCCCCTTCCTAGTGCTCAACATAAACAAAGCAGAATACAGAGGAAATGTAAGACACCCCCATGTTAATATTCTTCGTTGAAAAAGGGAACAAACTCCAGCGAATTATTGCTTTTCCCATATAGATGCGCAAGAAGTAATTTGAGAAGAGTTGAAAAATACAGAGTATTGTACATCTCTGCATTGATATAAGTGGGCACTTAACTGAAGTAATCTTCTTCTGGAACTGGGCAATAACAGATCACTTCTATTACGTAGACTACTCCTGAGGGAGTGGAGGTATATGTTACCCTTTATTTAAGTCTAGAATGAAAGTGACAGTCTACTCCCGTGTAATTTGAATTCTTCTGATATAATGATCCATGTTCTTTGATCTTCTTGTCACTGCGAAAGCTTTGGAAGAAATAAAAAAACATCTTGAGCTTGTAGCTTTACATATATTCTCCCGCATTTTTCTCCACAAGCCAAAAGGGAGTCAAGGCAAAAAAAAAGTGCTGTCAGTTTAGGATGAGATTCTTTCTTCAAAAATTTTAATATTACTGTTTCCATATTCTGCATCTTTTTTTTTTATCTGGCCGTACCCAGATCTTCTTAACAGGAAAGCAACATGAACTTTATTTTACAGTAGTAACAAACTTTTGTCATTGTAAGTGAAACAAGAATGAGGTGCTTTTAATTAGAAATTCTTTCTGATAAGGGGTTATAAAATAGAATTAACTCAAATGGTGAAATAGCTGAATATTATGCTTGAATTTATAGAATATCCATTTCATACAGTATTAGATTTTAATTACTTGAATGTAATATATTGAATGTTGAGGGTCACACACTCTGAGATAAGTTGCAGAGTTTAAGGTGCCAGTGAAAATGGTCAGAAACATTCAATGGAATGACTCTTGCTGACAAAATACTGTCTGCTCTATTCCTCTTGTGAGAGCATGTCCATTTTACCCAAACTCTGATAGAAAACTCTTTGTTATTTAGTATTGGCGAGTCCCCTAACCCTGTCTTTCAGCCTCTTGTCTGCTTGGCAGGTGGGAATGTTGAGACTCTCCAAGCTGATTATATCGCACCGTAACACATTTGAGGTGGATAGAGAATCATAGAATGGTTTGGGTTAGAAGGGACCTTACATTTCACCTAGTTCCAACCCGCCTGCCATGGGCAGGGACACTGCAGAAGTGATGGATCATGTGCTCTCTTCTCCTCCTCCCCTTCAAACATTGTCCACACAACCTGGACGAACCTCCCAAGACAGACCATGAGATTCCAAGTTGCCTGTATTAAGGCTGCCTATATTTAACCAAATTTCCAGAGTCCCTTTTTCTTACCAGCCTGCTACGTGGTTTGTCCCCATCTCCCTAAGCAGCCAGGTCACCCAGTGTGTCACCAGGTCCCACCATTCTGGGTTCTGAGAATCCCTAGGAAAGCTCTAAACAAGATAATACTTTGAAAACCTTATCTTTAAACCTGCGCTTTTCAGTGCAAAATATAGAAATGTAATTGTTTTATTTATCTTGGACCATTTAAAAGCAAGCAACAAATTTCTTACAAAATAGGTGTTTAAATTTCCTATCAGACCAGTTTCTGACATGTGGTTTGGATACTACCATGACAAATATCTATTTACTAATGATACTTTATCTTACAATAAATAGGATGACATAAACAGAAATAGACCATATTTTTTTATAGATATGAATATACCTGTACAGACATATACATATATTTATATATATGGGTAAGTAGAGTAATCAGAAATGGCCATAAAACTTGACAGAAGTGAATTGAATTTAACATTAAATTCCTGAGGTCTTCATCAGTCAATGACTGAATCCTCTCTTAATGATTAGCAGATTTTATTCTTACAGAATTGTGTGGGAAGGAGAAGGAAGGAGAAACACTAGTCTTTTCTAAAAATAGGGAACTGTGGCAAATGGCCAACTAAAAGAATACATATTCACCTTCTGTGGAACTGAGGCAGCAATTTGGTGCCTAATTCCGCAAGTATAGGAGTTATCACAGAATCAAGTTATCACAGCCTAGCAAATTGCCGTATATCATCTGAGTCAAGCTTCTAGCTTTCTAGAAGCAAACTGTCAGCCATCTGTAAAGGCAAAGTAATACAATCCAGCTTAACCTATAATGAAAGGAGGTTACACTAATTTTGCATTACCGAGAGCATACCATGGGCTAAAAGCACATATCTGAACGGTTATACGGGCAGTTACGCAGAGAATTATTTCAGCTGAAGACTTTCTAACTTGGTAGCATATCCAGCCTCAAGACAGTGATTCAAAGATGTCTCACGCCATCATCCAGATAACAAAAATTCAACAGGTAGCTACGTATTTACCCAAGGAGTTAGTTCTATTAGTGTCTGTTTTGTATGTCCAGAATTCCTACCTTTTTGTCTGAGCTGAGGAATCTCATTCTCTAAAAATTTAGGTTTCATGGCTTAAGCAACCTTCAGCCTGGCTTCTCTCAGGGTCCAGCTCTAGTAGGTGTGCTCAAATTATGCCCAAGACACAGTGAGATCACCTGGGTCCCCAAGGGAGAGCAGCACGATCACTTGCATTCAAAAACACACTGCAGGATCCTCATGTTTTATGATGATAGTCTAGGAATTCCTCAGGACATGGCGGGTACTTCAGCCTGATGAGTTCAAAGTGGTATTTTCCAGAGTACCACCTTAGTAACCTGCAGAGTTTGCTTTTCCTTTCTTTCTATGCAGCTTTGAAACCCTTAATCCCATTCAAATATTTCTTGCTTCTCTCCACAGAACCGCCACATTTTTCCTCCTGAGATTCTTGTCAGAGAGATCAATAAGACACATCAAGATGCATGTCTTATTGGCAACAAGTGTGTACCATGATGGATAAATAAATAAACCAATTCAATATGAAAATTTATTCTTTTTCAGATAAATGTTAGACTTTGTGTCCAAAAGTTTTTTCTTCTGAGCTGTTGTGAGGCCTGATGTGTAACCACTGCGATCAATATGAAATATCATAACAGTAGTGGAAATGTCAAATATAATTTCCTACCTGATACAGTTTTGGCATTTTTAACTCAACCCACTCTTTTTCTTTTCTCTTGAAAGAATCGGAATTTTTTGTATTCCTTGGAGATGGGCAATAATCTACTTCTTTTTGTGCACCTTCTTGATGACACGTTGGATTTGGACACATATCTACTTCAGGTGAAGCCAGTAACTTCCTCCTCTGAACTAGCCTTATTAGAAGCAGTATTTAAAGAGCTCACGTTCCAAAAACTGCATTTCAGCTCAAGTGTCTGAAGGTCTATAAATTAAAATGGAAAGTATGAAAAGAAATTACATTTGTGTCACACCTCCATGAAATATGAAGAGTTGTAAATCTAATGCAAATTAGACACTGTCTTTCTCTTGCTCTCTTTACAAAAGCATAGTTTGCCTAATAATTTCTCAAAAGTGTTTCCTAAACTTGCTTACGTAAATGTACCCAAGGACCTGAATGTTTTCGGGAGCTTATGTCAGAAAAGTGGATATTATATGAACCAGTGGCATCACGTTTATTTAGTACAAATATTTAGAAACCTCTTTAAGGCCCGTATCACCTCATTCATTTCCCAAGAAAGGAGTAGGATAGAGAGGATGAAACCAAAAGAAAGCCCATGGGCTTTTTCCCGAGTTTCACCTTAGCAGTGAAGAAATAACCCTCTGCATCTGCATCTGTTACTTCAGAGGTTCTGGCCTGTATGGCCGTTGCTTCTTTAATGTCAGGAGATCCTGATGAGTCACTAAAATTACCATGTCCATCAGGCACACCATGGGGTGTACTAAAAGTTTACCCAAGATCCTAAGTAGACCTTTCTAGAGCACCATGACAAAATTCACCGGAAAATTCTAGAATTTCAATGAATGAAAGCTCATGACAAGGTAAAAATTAATATTTTAACTCTAGTCTATTTCTAAGTCTTTTTTAACTTTTTTAATCAACACATGATTCCTTCTCTACTTAAACAAAACTGATTATCTTTTGTAGTCATCCAATTTCTTCCGTTCTGCTGAAAAAGAGAGAAGAAAAATACTCAGAGGAAGATTTGAATCTCAAAAATGCACCTCTTCATCATTCCTCATCTTGTAATATCGCTATTGGCTTATTTGCTTGTGATGTTAATCCATTCTTTGCCAGCATTTTTTTTAATAGAGGATTTGTCCTATTCTTGGGAATTTTTGTTTTCCTCAAGGTAACGGCCCAAAAGACTAAGATACATATTTTTTCCCACACATATATGCTGTATCAAACAACACTGATTTAAATTGTATTGAACAAACCCCAGCCACTAACAGCCCATAGCTATTAGTTGATTAATAGTATTTTAAATAGCGATCACAGAAAGGGACCTGGGGAACATTTCTCTAAATTTAACTTCCCATTGCCATTTTATATAAAGCATTATTAGTTATGCATTGAAGAGCCTGGTGGCATTCACTAGTGATTCGGTACATAAGTTTGATTAAGTTAAATGTTAAGCAGTCTACTTCTTGTTAATATAAATGGAGCAAATTACAGCTGTAAATAGAAGGGCAGCTACGCTAGAGACAGCATCCCAAATATCTCAAAGTAGTTGTTGCAGTGTACTTGAATGGTTGATTTTTCTTTTCTTTCTCTGCTAAATTAATAAGAAAAATGTAGAGCAGCCAAGAACTTTAATGTTCTGCATTAGAAGTGCGCTTCCTGGGAGCCCAGTCAATATATGGCCTTTTATCATAGAATGGGAAAGTATTTAATGCTATCCAAAATCATTGAGTTTACACATGCAAGCGGTCCAGCAGGCTTGCCCTTTCCTTTGAAACACTGAAAAATAAAGTCATGTTTTCGCTATCTTCTAGCTCCTCAGCTTGCCCTTATGCTGTTTTTCGTGCTCTTTAGTTTCCCTGTCTGTTTCCTTACATTTTGTCTTCTCTCCAAAGGAGAGGTTCAGTAAGTTTATTCTGCCTACTGTTCACAGGAAGAACATATGGGAGCAAGCGGCCAATAGATATTTCACAATTTTGTATTGTATTAATTCCAGTCATGAGCTTCCCATAGAGCATGATTGCTGAGTAAACAAAAGTATAATCTTGGAAGCAAACAGACATTTGCTGAATGGAGTGTGAGGTTTTTTCCTATCAGTGAAGAATTCCAAGCAAAGTTAAAACCGAATTGTCCTAACAGAAATTTTGAGATGCTCAAAAAGCCCCAATAAATATCTGTCTCTAAGAAGTGCTCCCTCTTTTTACATTCAAAAAAATTAAAGCTCAAGACTTTTACATTCTGGATGTTTCCTTCGTTGAGGCTGAGTGAATGTTGTGACATGAGATTTTTATGTATTTGGTTTATGTCAAATAAAAGTGATTCACCTGGAAGCTACATCTGGTGTATATTATCATCAGAATATGTTACAGTTTAAACTGTAAGGAAATTACAACCACCAAGATCTGACCTAAGGAAGAGAAGGACTTGGTGACTACTACTCACCACATGATGCACTGTAATAAACAAAATTGGAGTATATCTACACACTTGAACATCCTAGGACAGTGGTCAGGAGAAACATACGTTCAGCATCCAAAGCTTTTCACAGCTGTTTTCACAACAAATACACGAGGGTTACCTGCAGGGTGGTCCATTCCCTGCATGTTTGGAAAGACCTGAAGTTTAACTGAGTTAGTAAGCATGTCTCTAGGCACACTGTAAGTAAGATTTCAAATGCTGGAAAAGTCGTAAGAGTATGTGCATTCCTTAAGAAATTTAGCGCAGCAGAAACACTTCAAAAACCTCTCCTCTCTGTCTGCACAGATAAAAGCAAACACACTCTATGTGGCTGATATTTCACACTCCTTATGCAGTCGCACTTTCTAAATGTGACAGACAAAGCCCTGCACATCATGAGCCGCGTTAATGCACAAATTCAGCTCCTTTACGCCTTTAACGCCTTCCAAAAGCATAGACGTGTGCACTGCTTTGTGTATTCGTTGGAGTAAGTCCTGCCGAGGTTGGGATTTACAGCACCTAATCCTAATGATCAGACAGCGTAGGTCTGAACCCAACGAAGAGGAGGGGCTGCCCTAGCTGGGAGAAGGGCAGAAGTTGAGAGCCTGTGATTCCCACTGGCCTCATCCGTCCTGGGTTGGATGCAGAGAGACCACACGGCAAGTGAAGTCAACTTGGCAGTGTATTCCTGGGTGAACGAGCAGTGGATAGAGACTTAGTGGCGAGTCTTTTTTCAAGGTAACTGAGACTTTATTATGTAAACAACAAAAATCTGATTAGGAGATTCATTTTACACAATCATAGATGCCTGCAAAATCTGAGCTAGTCACTTCAAACCTCCTTGTAATCAATCAAAGAAGACACTTCTGTATGCAATTTACCTGGTTTATTTTAGACTAAATGAATAGTACGTTAGGTCCAGATTTTATTCTTTGTTCCTGCATAGGCAGTGAATCGACTGCATGGCAACCCAGTCAGGCACGTTATCACAAACCTTCTAGGATTTTCTAGAGTTAAGGTGTCTATTTCACCTGTTCTTCCAAGCGCAGATATGGGGAATGCTGATTCTGTCACCAGCCTCATGGAAATGTTGGTCTCTTTTGACAGGTGATAACCAATATCCTGTACATTAGCAGTAAGAACAGTGTGAAATGCTTCTGAATAGAAAATATACGCTCTGGTCATCATTTGTCTCCTCATCACCTTACAAATTTCTTGTGTGTGTGATGTGGTATAATTCACAAAACACAGACTGCCCCTTAGGATGCCCTATTTAAAGGAAAGGAAGCTGTTGCCAGCATAGTCCCAGTACCAGCTCCTCAATTTGGAAGTCTGGACAGAGAGTTTTGAATTCATAAGGCATGGGACATTTCACTGCTTTATTGTCCAGCTAGGGGTTTGGTTATTGCAGGGGGAAGAGGTAAACCCAGTGAGTAAAACTAATATTAATTCAATAAATATATTATAGTCCAAAAATTGCCTGCTGCATGATAAAGAAAAATAAATACGCACTAAACCATGAAAAAATACAGTAAAATAAAAAGGCATAATAAAGGAAATTAAAAGATAGGTTACACATACTATGAAAAAATGAAGATGAGCAACTTACTCTTTTTAGTCATTGCCCACTTTCTGGAAGAAAAGTAGTGCAAAGAAATTGTTGACTTGCTTCTTTGTGCTTCATGGGAATCAAATCAATATGCCTTTTTTCCTGTTAAAAGCATAAGTCCTAAGCTCTTTCATAGAAAATACATAATTTTCAAAGTCCTTAGAAATTTTTTAAAATATTACTGGAATTTAATTATGGAAATTACCTTTCAAATTTGGAACAAGAATCTTAATTGTAGAATAAATAACACTGCTATAAGAATACTTACTTGTGTAAATATATGACGTTTCAAAGAGTATGTACTTTTATTTTATAGTACTTACCTATAAATTAATACTATGATAGAATAGCTCACCTAAAGCAGGCGCATTGTGCATTAATATTACAGTCCATGAACTTCTACAGCCAAAATCCCTTAACCACTTGTTAAAATGTGAAGAAAGACATTTTCATTCCGAAGAGCTGTGAAAAGGCTAGAAATGAGGTTTTTCAGTGTTCATAGAGAATAAACCCTGTGATTTTTCTAGCAAGTTTTTTTTTTGCTGTTGAATTAAGATTTTTCCAGAATTTTTAATATATTATCAATACCAAAACAGTTTTCAGCAGATTCTCCACTGGAAATTCTCTGGATTATCAGCAAAAAATACTTCTTTAATGATGAACTCCCTGTACACCCCAAAATGCTTGTCATTTAAGCTTTTAACATGGACATTATATGACAAATTTGTAAAAGCAAACCAATTATCAGTCAATTTCTGCCTCCATGTTGGACAGGACTCTACAACATTGAGATATTGGTTTCTTTTTGCAGAGGATCAAGAAATAAAGTCAGAAATCTCAATTCATGATTTAGCCATATCAAGTTTTCTATAATACTATTCAAAGCCGGTGATATAAGCTTGTATTCCTTTACTTCTCTCACCCTTATGGCTTCAAATTTAGTCTTGTCTGTCTACAGCAGATAATTCCTGGCCAACTCCATGATATGACCAGAGTAAGGTAGCTGAAAGGTTTAATTTTGCACTTGATATATAATATCCCAGCTAGACCTCCAAATGTTTTATTATTGTACAAATTGTTTTATATGGTTGAATTGCACTGGTAACAGAAACATACGCAAAAGAAATAGCTGATGTAGGTGTGGATTTGCTACTTCCAGAAAATTATTTAAAAAAAGGCTTGCCTTATACATTGCTTTTTACTTATCATTGAGTAAAAAGACATTGTTTTTCTGAATGACTAATGTACTTATTTTCTATACTCTAAACATTCAAAAGTATGCACGGGTATGCTCTTGCTTAATGCTAAAATAATAATAATGATAACAATATTGGCCTCGTTCAGTACAAGGCACTTTAATTGTTTGCCATTGAAATCCTACACAAGGAGCAGGGATGATACAGACTAAACCACTGCATTTTGCTAATCGATGTCTCATAGTTTTCTCCAAATGCAAGGCCCACCCTGTCCCCACGATCCTACAGTCTGAAAGACTATTTGCAAAGTGGCTGAAACTAGACACAAATAGAAAATCAAGCCCGTGTACATAACGATCTGCTAAGAGACATCTATATGTATTTGTATATACATTATGTAAAGACGACCACAGGCTTAGTTTGATTGAAATCCAGCCTTAATGAAAGAACAGAGAAATGCCTACTCAGATGCCTTCAAAAGCGTGAATCGTAACAGGGTCTCCTCACACCATAATTTATTTTAAATTCTGGTAGTTGCAGCAATAAGTTTTAGCCTTATTCTTTTTCTTTCTAGAAAATATTGGAAGTAACAAATAGCTCACTGATTTGGGCTATTTTAAACTTACCAAGTGAAATACTTCACTTCTTTTTTCTATAGCTTGTTCTCCAGTCATCTGGGGAAGTAAGTGTTCCTTATAAAAAGAACCACACTGAAACAAGTCAGGTACTTCAAAGCCTTAGGGTGCCTGCCAGAACTTGCTTTAATGTATGTGTTTTGTGAAATTTAAACAAGGGATAAAATATATATACCTACCCTATCATTATACAATTTGCTCTTTTAAAAATTATTCTTAGGGCTAGACATTTTCAGAGACATAAAAATGTTTATAAATTAGATTATAAACTGTTACTATAGATCTAGGTTTGTTTAAAGCACAGGACTGGGAATCACAAGAACACAGACTTGGTCTGACTTCACTAATGACATGATGAGAGGAGCCTTTCTGCAACATTTAAGTTTAAACATTTGTAGAAAAAGGAAGGCAACATAATCAGCAGGGAGGTAGGGACACACAATTAGATATGCTCCCTTCAAACAGCCACATCCCTCATAAATGGCAATCAATCCTCCTCCGCGCTTCCATTCACCAAGATCCACAGAGATCCTTCTGTGAAGAAACAAGAACTGAAAAGCTCAGTCAACAGGGCAAATGTCAGTTTTATTTTCTCTCCCTTTTCTTTCCTAATGAGACAAAACAAATAGGAAACGATAATCTGCTGTTGAACAAACTAGGATGTTGAATCCCTGTAGTATTCCCCCTTTGTTCCCTAGACTGTGACACCAACACTGGGCTGTGGCAAGGATCTAAGACATTGCATCTTGGCTGTGTCCTGGGATATCTAAGCCTGCCATATTGCTGCCCAGCTGAGACTTCCTTAAGTGACAAGACTAGGCTTATTCGGGATTTAGAAATATTGCCTATGTTTTCACCAGTAACAACCACACGACAGCAGCATCAAAAATGAGGTGTGCCCAGCTGTGTCCTCTGTTTTTCTAAGGGCAGGCATCAAGCAGAGACGTGTATTGAACATTTCTCCGTATCAGTCTCCACATCCTCAGTGTGTTGGTCATTGGACTCACCACAAGCCTCTCCCACTGTAGACCCTCCCCCACTATGGAACATGGCCTCCTTTCTCACATTTAATTATTTTTTGATCCTCACAAAAGTGAAAGATTCTTTGTTTTCTCTCGGTAAAGCCAGGAGGGTGCTTGGAGGGTGCTTCTCCTGTCATCCTGCTTTTGCTGATATCTAAGGTTCGATTGGCTTGTAGTTCCCTGGATGCTCCCTCTTGGGTTCTTCATGTTGGACATAACATTTGGTGTTTTTTTTTTTCCCCAGAAATCAGGAACCTCCCTGATCATTGTGACCTGATAGAAGACAATAGAAAGTGGCTCCCTATTGACACTGGCCACCTCCCTTAGCAATCACAGGTGCATCCCATCCAGTGTCATTGACTTCAGTATGTCCTATTGGCTTAAGTGGTCACTGCCTTTGACCTTCCTCTGCTGCTGGTTGTACTGCGTTCACCCACACCCTGTCACTAGAGGTCTGAGAGGCATGAGGGCAGAACTTGTCAGTCAAGACCAATGCAAAGAGAACATTGGTTGTCTAAGTCTTTTTCCATTGTCTTTGTTTTTGGAGGCTTATGTAGTCCTAAAAGACAAAGCTCTGCCTGCAACAGGAGCTATGCGTTAGGTGTTGACTTGCAGGATGTGCCCACTGCCATCCATGCCTTTCCCGGTGACCGGCAGAATTGGGGAGAGCACGGTCTGACTCCCTGTGCCCTCTGTCCTAACCCCAGAGCCCTGTAATCACCCTTGATCTGCTCAAGACCTCCCTGGCCAGTAGCATTGGTGTTGAAATGAGTGAGCAGCAAAAAAGAATGGTCTGTGGGCTGGACGGTAAATGAGATTTCTTCAATTACTGGGAAAAGGCATCAGGCATTGACCTGTCAGTGCAGAGTCTTAGCACCAGTTTGCACTTGTCTTAGCCTGAGCCGGTTGTAGCTTGGTTTAGCAGTTGTGCAGAGGTCCGTGGCTGCTGCCTGACCTGTTTTAGCTTGAGCAATGGGAAACCATATGCGGTAAAGGCCTGACAGCCCCAGGGAACCAGTGTGCAACAAACAACAGCCCCCTGGGATAACAGATCTTTCAATCTTCAACTGGGAAACAATGTGTTTCAAGAAAATGTAGGAAAATGATGACAATTGCACCCAAGTTTGAGGAGAAATACATCATTGACCTCATGCTCCTCCTGGGAAGGAGGAGGAAGAAACTGTTCATGTCTCTTCATAAACATCATACTCCTCCCTCCAAAGACCTCAGGATGCCAAGGACACCACCCTACCACCACCCTACCCCCTGACCTGTTCTGCTTTCTGGAAAATTAAATTTTCATCCTTAGGACCCAGGGGGTCATCAGGAGGGACAATATACGTTTTTAGTAGAGCTAGGTAGAGTAACAAATTTACCTGTGTTATTAACAAAGCTTCTTTATGTTAATTTTGACTATGAGTGTTAGTATTATATAATTTGGACTTCTAAATTAGAATAAATTGGAATAACAATAAATTCTTAGGTCCATAGCTATGGTGTGTTTCCCTTGGCCCTCAACAAGAGACAGGGGACTGTGTCCTGTTCTACATCCCCACCGCCACCGCGCTGGGTCTGTCAGCCCCATGCAGTCCCAAGGAGGGAGGCTGTGGGTTATTATTTTTTTATCTTATTATACAAAGTATTTTTGGATAATTCTATTCTGGGTAACAAGTATGATTAGTCAGCCTGAACCAAGCAGTCTGCTTTACTAAGTGCATGAATTCTCAGTCAGTAGCACTTTGTAGTATGAGCTTCTGCATGACATAACAAACCGCTAGAAAAGTGTCTTTCAAGATCTTCTTCAAAGTACAAGTTTTCTACCGAGGATTCAGCTACTTCAATATAAGACAGAGCTAAGAAGATCAGAGACTAAATCTATCATACTTCTAGTTTCAGTGGTGTACACACAATGGTAACCCAAAGGATGTATTGTGCTAAGGCAGAATGACCTGGAGATAGTAAATTCATAACTGATTAATAATTAATATTTTCCTGAAAATTTATTAAAATAAGTAGCACAATTTTCTCACAGACCCATACAGGTAGGCTGTCACCTTTGAGTGACTATAATTATACTGGCTCTGCACGAGTGAAGAAACAAGCTGTTCTGTGTTTTATGTAGTGGATATGCATAGACACTTATATGCATATGCAGGTGTGTGTATGCGCACCCAGACACACAAACTCTGCATACACAAAAAATGCAGGAGGGAAAGAGTTCCAGTACTGAGCACTAGATTTGTTTAAAAACCCTTTAAGATAAAATACCATAGAAAAAAGAAGACAGACATTATCTGTATCATAGAGCATGATTCACACTGAATGCTTACTTATGCTTGCTAGACTAAAATAGAATCACAAAACTGTATCCTTTTTTTCCATAAAGTTGAGTGTTAATTTTAATTCTCCTTTTTTTATGACTCTGGCATATATAACTGAAATAACAGAAGAATCTTCTTAAAAAATGATTTCTTGAAGAGCACTTTAGAACCAAAAGTGTGTACTTCTGATGACAAACGCAATTTATTTATTTATGTATTGGTTATATCAAAGACTACAGCACAGTATGTCTTCTTAAACAAATATTGCATAGAGGTCTAAGCAAAGATTCGGATTTGGTGGATTTTACAGAATGAAGTATGAAGTTCTCCAGACACTGAAGTTTTATTTCTCACACATTCTTGTATGGTGTCTCGGCATTAACAGATGCGCTTCTCTTGGAGATGTTGTGTATGGTCCTTGTCTCACAGAACATTTTCACGTACAACTCATTAAAATATGTGGTTTTTTTTAGAGACAACTGTTCAAATACATCTTACGCTTCAGCATTTTGACTTTGCCATAAAAAATATAGCCATTAGAGGAATTTCAAGCTCTAGCTTCAAATATTTCTTATGGATTAAAAAATATATTTATATTCATTTTTTTAATTTATATTATTGATTTTCCATTCTCCCCATATGCCTACACAAGCTCTTGAAATTGCTCAAGTGTATTTGCATAAAGACACCAGCTAGAAGAGAACTAGTTACAATAGAACCACCTGAACTGAAGTTACAGACATCCATCCACTTTACTGATTAAAACATACCTAGTTACGTATAAGGAACAGATGAACTATCTGCCACGACATCGGTTCCGGAGGGTTATATATATTATGTTTCTCACACTATGGAGAAGTTATCTGTTTATCTTTTTTTCTGTTTATCTGTTTCTGTGCTGGAGGATGCTGGTCCCTTAGCAGGGATGGACTCGATACATAGGCACTATTGAATTTTTGCTTATATTCCAGTACCTTAGCATGAAGTCAAATCAATATTGGTTTTACCTTAACATTGGGTTATAAACTGCAGGAGTCCAGGAACCGACTCATAAGTCTTTCAATGTCCTCTTCTTCCGTAAGCCACCTTAGTGAATAAAGGGTTTGTAAGTCCTTCTTTGCATTTGTGGCCCATAGAGACCCTGACTCTGCAACCCAGGTTGTATCCCGAGTATGTACAAGGTTGAATGAAATTTTTAAAGTTAGGTGGCCTTTTGAAGGTCTCAAGGGCGACAAAAGAGTAGGTAGCTCAACCACATGATGAGTGAAAACAAATCTGTTTTACCCGAACCTGGGCTATCATCCTAAGTGAATCCCTAACGTAGTCCAACAGACAGCTCTTGTACTTCGGTGCATCTAATGCATTAACAAACTTATAATCAAATAAAGCTGAAAAAGGGAAAACTGGATTAAAACCGCAACCTGAGCTCCTTCTGAGTCATGGGCTTTTGCTAACTTTGGGCTAAAATATAACACTTGTCATCTTATCCATGCTTATGACAGCCTCAGCAACATTTAAGATGAATAAACAGCTTTCACTTCAAAATGGATTTCAATATGACAGGGATAAGAAATATTTAATGCAACTAGAAGACTGTCTGTGAGTCAGTGAGATCTATGCCTCTAACATAACAAATCACATTTGTTAGCAAAAAGACTTTCAAAAAAGTTTTAAGCGTTCCCTACCCACTACAAGCTATGGATCTGGTGTCCTCAGAGTCTTGGTAGAGCTTTGGCTTTGAACAATACAAGACATTAAGCTTGAAACATCAATATATGTCAGAATTACACTTTGTAAGGCAGAAGATCTATGATTCTTATTGTCATAATGATTGGAGGTGTAAGAGTCCTTATCTTCAAGCTATGTTATCCTGCATTTGACAGCTACCAAGAATCTGTGTTCTATAGAGAACCAAACAGGCATTTTATTAACTAAGTTTTTCACATGAAAAGAACCTGCTCTCAGCTCTTCAGCATTCCAAGAAAGTACACACTCAAATAATTTCCTCTGCTTGTGGAAGGAATAGGGTGCCAGCTACCTGAATTGTATACGAATACCACTCAGTAGACACTATGCAGAGTCAAGGCTGTCCCGAAACATTTTCAAATTAAATATGAGGCAAATTAAATGTGGGAAGGAAAATTATATAAGGGACTAAGTTAACTTATGAGTAATCAACATACATAATTTTCCATGGTTTAAATTACAAAGTATCTCTGCATCTGATAGGAAATGACTGAAATGACCAGAAAAGTTATGAGATGGAAAGGAAGCAAGGCTGGAATGCAGGACCAAGACCTTGTCAGGGAATGGCATCACTTATGGTTAAAAAAAAAACAAAAACAAACCATGGACATGGTTTTAAAATTATATTTGTTAGATTATTTGACCAAATTATGGAAAGCGGGTGGAGGGTGGTGCTGAAGCCAAGCACCAACCAGCAGAAACTGTAGGAATCAGCCTGATAATATTGACATCCAATTTTACTTGTTGAGATTTCTCCCTTATACTTTTTCCCTGCATGGGTCAAGTTGTCCCCTTGGATGAGGCTGCAGAAGGTATGTGTGAGTGAGGACAGGACTGTGGTTTCCCTACAAGTAAGCAGGAAGGAGAGGAAAGAAAACAAATATTTTTGAACATTTTATGTCTTCGTGAGTGAAGAGGTACCTGATCTGGAATTCATTTTGCCTTTTCGCTAATCTTCCGCTTGGATTATATTTGATCTTACATAGAAATAAGAAAATTAATGTAGTGAATTTGGTAAATCTCAGTGCAATCTATCACAATTTTTATGTCATTGCAGTCTCTAATGGCCTATTGGTGCCTTCTCTACTTTTGACTGAACTGGGTGTATTTCAATACCATGGATCTCTCCCTTTCCAGCACCTCGGTCCTTCCAGAATGAGATATGATGTAATCATTTTGGATTTTAGAATTGTTCTCAAAGTCCTTGAAGATCACAGGAACAAAAAGCAGGTGATGTTGTTCTGCCTGGAAATTTCACATGCTCTTCTTTTGCATATTATGAGTATTCTTGCTGGTCAGTAGAGGCACAGGCTGCAAACCAGCATCCTGTGTATTGGGAGCCAGAGAGAACTGAAAGTCTACACATGTTCTCTTCGCTTAGGCCTGAAGATACAGATTTATATTTCAGGCAGTAACCCCATTGTCTCAATGTTTTTTGGTAAGCAAAATTCCTTAGCCTTTTTGATACCTGCCTTGAATAGCTTGCTAAATTGCTAATTCACTAGTTTACTAAACTACCAGTCCAAGCTAGTTTGAGGGAAAAATCCAGCATGTTCTGTTGTCCACTTGCCTTTGTTCCTTACCACCTGCTAAGAGGTCATAGGGACAGATTCCTAACTGTTCGAATTGCCCCACAGTTTGGATAGAAATTCCCAAGTCAGACAGTGTAAAGATATTTGTGATGTAAACAAAAATCTTTAAGAACAGCCTCAGTTGTTTCCAATTCAGTCAAAAGAGATGCTCCGGTTGTCATGGAACAAAAATGAAAACACAAAAGCCCCCACAGAACTTGAAAAATAATAATTTTTTCATTAAAGCTGCAGAAAATCCAAATGAACAGTTTCAAACTGTGGCTCTACCTACTATTAAAAGATCTATAACAAGCAACTTCCAAAACCAGCATGAAACCTAATTATAGAATATCTTTGCTGTTGCTATTTCTATTTACATCTCTTCACGAACAGAAGCAAATAATCCAGGCTTTCCTACAACATCAGCATGTTCCTGACCTTTCTTGATGACGCTTCTGAATGAATTTACTACATTTTCAAGACTGATGCTGTTGGCATTGAGGTCTATGACAAAGCTTCAGTTTACTCCATCGGAGAAAAAATATAAGTAGTGTCAGATACGTGGCTGATTCCCCCGTGCCTTTCCATCTTGTACTGCCTTTTTTTCTCCCCTTTCAGCCCCTCCACAAAACCAAAGATCCTTTTTCTGAGCAGCAGCAGCATCAGAGGCAGGAGCCATGGGAAAGATGCAGGCGTATTTACCACCACGGTAATTCCAATTGCCACCTTACTGCATGTGGCTGTCCTCCTAGAAGGTACCTATCACACCTCTTCGCTCGCCAGGGCGTTGTCTCTCAAGACTACCTTCAGTCATCTCAAATACAAATTAATATTTATTTTTATTAGTATTAACTCTTCTCATAAAGCACTGCTAAACCATAAAACATTTTTTTTAAAAAACAAGGGATAGTGAAATACCCCTCTATACAGGAAACTATTTCTCAGAAATTAATTGTACTGGAGCTGTGGGAGGCATCGAACTTAATTGGTAGTAGCTATTACAATGTGTTCAATCTGAAGGCTCCAATGTCCATCCTTCTTTCGTTGCCTGGACATTGCACTCACATACATATGATTCACATATAAATATTTTTTCAATGTGGTAAGTAGAGAGTTATGAGTCATATAAAATTGTGCTATTCGCAGTGTTTTGTCTTTTTCATAAAAACATATAGGGCTAGGGGCTCAGACTGCGTAAAACTTGCGTACACATCAGCTATATTTCAAATGTCAGAAAAAAAAGACAATCTGTTCTCTACTTGCTACTGCTTTCATTGCAAGAAAGGTAGATGTTTCAGGAATAAGCAAACATCTGTCAGCGAGACCCCTTCATTTAAGTTTGAGTTTCTGCTGTTACTGATCCTGCCAGCAAGGAGGGAGAAGGAAAGAGAGTGGAAACTCTCCTCTGGAACAAAACTTTCCCCTGAAAAGTGACCTGGCAGTTCACAGGCTACTGCCACCTGTCACAACCTTTCATCTCTAACGCACATCCTCTTAAATTATCATAACGGTCTAGATTTGCTCAAGTATTCAAGAATTTAGCTGGAATTTGAGTCACAATAGAGTCATCCAAGGTCTCTCTTCCTAGGGCGGTGCCACACCACTTGCATGTAAAATTTTCTGGCCCAATTAGGAGTTAATTAATTGATGCAAATTAGAACAACTGATCTAAGTTTCATTCCTCTCTGTAAGTTTGTTTACTGCAAGCCAAGCTATTCAGGACCAGTGTCTTAGAGCTTTAACCACTTGAATTCAGGGTCAGGCACATTTTTATATATATTGGATATTTTGTAATTCTCTCAGTTGGAGATGATTGCCTCTGACCGGTCCAGCTTAAGCTTCTTTCCTAGTATTTCTTACGTTCTAACTTAGACAGACGGTAACAGTCCCCATTTATTTTATTTGGAACATACACAGGCCTGTTAATGTGACAAGTTACCTGAAAGTTAGACTTTTTAATGCTCAGCTTCTGTTTAGAACTTGCCTACTGTGGCTACTCATACTACAAACCATCCCTGACTTACTGAGTAAATGACCTACTTTATTTTGTGTTTACTTTGGTCGTTTACACATAGATTCTACTGCTGTTTTGCAATGTGAAGTAGTTTATTAATTAGCTTGAACTGTAAACATGCTTTTCAATTTGCCCTTTAAGGAGAGCAGCGTGTGCTTTTACACTATTTCCTTGCAGTCACTGTTTTTTCCCTGCTCTAGTAAGGGCCTCTGTATTAATCCTGTCAAAATTATAACATTTGTTTCAGGTTTTACAGCTTACTGTGAATCCCTTGAGCTGAATATATAATCATTTGTGAAAGGCTATGTTTGTGACATTTCTTATCTTTACCTGCTAGATAACATTGATTTTATTTGTCTTATATTAGTCTGGGCAGAATAGTAGTCATGATGTGCTTCTGTGTCAATATCCTATGAAAAGACAGCAGAATAATTAGTTATATCAAGGCTGTGTTAGTGACATTGTCTCTCACCTTGTCAATAACAGGTTTCTGTAGCTCAGAATGAGATTATAAACATCTGAGGACAATAGTAAAAATAGTCTTGCAGGGATTTAAAGTGTTGGATTTTTTCAGTCCTAATGCCTTAAGACTGTAACAAGAAGCTTTCTGGGACTCTAATAATCAGTGTTCAAGATTAACAGTATGGTCAGTTGATGAGCAGATACAGTCACAGATGAATTAGATGGCCTGTTCAGACCATAAAAAAATATACCTTTGAAGTATATGCTTACCATTGTCGTAGAAAAATTGTTCAAAAGAAAATAAATAAAAAATGAGACTAACAGCTTTGTGCAATCCTCCTGTGACTTTGCAACTATCACAGTACTGAAGTCCTCGGGGAAAAAAGTCTTACATTATGGAATTATTCTGAACATGTTTAAATTCCATTGTTTAAATTATGTTTGCTTGTCCAAAAGGTGATAGTTTATCGCATTCTTGCTTTCTTTGGGAAGGGTCATTGATGACTGTTATATTTGATGTTTATGAAATCATAGTGCTCTACATAGGAGACCTGAACAAAGAGCAGTTTATTTATGCAGAACGGTGATACAGAAATATCAAAGGTATATGGGCAGAATAAGCCTGTGTGTTTAGAAATTGGTTCCTTTTCAGGCAAACTTTAAAGTGAGAGAAAAGCATGACTTCTCAGGTGATGTTCATTTCTGAAAATTTGAAAATATTTAGAAAACTGCAAGTTTTTCACATTTTTCTTTCAAGCGAAAAGTTATCTTTCTGCATCACATCTCACAAATTAATTACCCACAGAGCAGGGTGGCTTCGCAGAGGGGATGCATTTTCTTTCTACCATCTTTCAGCTCACCATTTGGTAAAATGACATGAAAATGTCCTAATAGTTCTATGGTTTTCACAACATCAGAAGGTGATATATGGTACCTCAAAGCTTAGGCAAGGAAATGGATTGTGTAAAATATTCTCTTACACCTGCACTCAAATGTGCCAGAGAAGAATACTTACCTTAGCCCAATTTGCTTGTCATTTCTACCTGAAATCTTATTCACAAATAGGTCTCTAAAGGTCCAAGATAAGGGAAGACAAAAGCCTTTGTTAGTGTAAGGAATTCACAATGACAAGAATCTCCAAATTTTCCCATGTTTGGAGCAAAGTTGTCTTAAACATGAGTTTGTAACTAAGTTTATAAGTAGCAGCTTGGAAAAAAATGTCTTCTTTTCTTTCCACTCTGCCTGAAAATCTGGTGGGGAATGACAGAAGAATCAAAGAGCTTTTTACGGCCAGGATAGACTGAAAAGTCTCATCAAATAACACTCAAATTGACTGTTTTCCTCTAACTGTCATTGGAATTTCAATATAACTCTCTGATCTTCCTCTCCGTAAAGTTTTTGTTCCCTTTTTATGAAACTTATGGATATCTTCCTTCAGTCCTCCTTGCTCCTTCTCTGTAATGATAACCTATAGGTTGATGGAGATAAAGTATATTTATACTCGCTGCTTGCTATGCTCATTGCAACAATTTCAGTATCGTCTCTCTGAGAAGAAGAAAAACCATGTGACCGATTAATATTCAAACTGTATTGAAATGTGTTACGTTTACTAGTGTTCATACTCTAGTTACACCAGGTTGCACTTTGAAGTAAAGCAAACGTAATAGGCATTTTGCCGAATCTCTGTGATAACTGTAATAAGCAAAGCATGCAAAAACGTTAGGGAAATGATTTTAGCATTATTTGCATATTCTTCATGCTTAAACTAGTTTCTGTTCTTTGTTACTGAACTCTTCCAAAAAGATTGATGAAATTTCTTAGCAACATGCATTAATCTATGATCTTTCAGTACTCATGCAGTTTTAGCAAGCTCCTACATGCTGCAACTAAATAATATGATCATTTGTACTGAATTTTCTCTGAAGAAAATAAGACCACAGCTGTATAAAGCAAAGTCCACAGATGTACTGCTCCTGCCTCACAGAGCTTGTTTCCATAATGCAAACAGGAGATTGTATAGGGAGAAAGAGAGTTGAAATGATTAATAATATAAATAGACATATTTGCATAAATTATTAAATTTTATGTTGTAATTTCTTAGTAATTAGGATCTGCTGCATGTTAGCTTGCTAGCAGTTATTTGGCTTTCTTAATATGATCACAAAGAGTAATATTTTGCCCCTACATATCTTTAAATTCACCATGCTGATTCCAGACTCTCTCCAATTTATTGAGAGCATCTGGCATTTTGATCTTGTTCTCTTGAGTTACTGCACCTCTCTCACTTGCTGTAACCTAAAAATTTTATAAGGAGGTTCACCACTTTATCTTTGAAGTTACTCCTGAGACATAAAATAGAGTCCTTCTACTGAGAATGCATTTAGCTGTGATTAGAAACCAGTATTTTTTCCTTGAATATGTTTTTTTCATAGAGCTGTAGTTTGTTCAGGTTTCATTTGATGAGATTTAGGGGGTTTATTTTCCTCTTTTTGTTAAGGAACATCATTTAAGGCAGCATCTAATATATGACAAATATGAAGATAAAATGTTGATATCTTTTCCCCTTTTCTTTGTTCCTTGTTATTCGCTCTATTCTCTAAAAGCTGGAAATGAGATAGATTCCATGATTTTTGGTGAATTCATGTGACCTATTTATCACCTCATCTCCTACTTAATTAGATGTTCTTTTTTTCTTTTTTAAAGAATATTTTAGTTTCAAAGCCATGCTGACTAGTCTATAATTCCCCAGATTCATTTTTTTAAAAATAGGTAGAGCATTTGCTCTTTTTGTGATCTATTAAGATTTCACCTGTCACTGAATTCTCAAAGATAATCACTAATGTTTTTGAAATTGTTTTGACCAGTTTCTTAAATTCTGTAGGGAAATTCAACAATTACTTTTTTCCTTTCTGTAGATTGGTTTCCTGGTCCTGGCACTGTAGTCCAAGTCATTTGTACTTCATTTAATCGTTGGCTTATATTTGGATATTTTTCCTGAAAATTCTTGAAAATATTTCAGCATTGTTTTTCATAATCCATTTTTTTTTAAATACAAATATATAGGATGTTGTCAACTAATGTCTGTTGATATGCACCTAATTTAAACAATGAAATACTTTCAAACTTTGAAAGTTTCATGAAATGTAAACATTTCAGATTCTGACAAAAATCATAGGGAATGCCCGCATTCTCCACCACTAATGGTGTTCCCAAAGGGTCAGTACTGGGTCCAGTCTTGTTCAATGTATTCATCAACAACCTGGGTGAGGGGACAGAGTGTACCCTCAGCAAGTTTGCTGATGACACAAAGCTGGGGGGGGTGGCTGACACACCAGAAGGCTGTGCCGCCATACAGAGAGACCTGGACAGGCTGGAGAGTTGGGTGGATAGGAACCTAATGAAATTCAACAAGGGCAAGTGTAGGGTCCTGAACCTAGGAAGGAATAACCTCACGTACCCATACAGGTTAGGGGCTGACCTGCTGGAAAGCAGCTCTGCAGAGAGAGACCTGGGAGTCCTGGTGGATAACAAGTTGACCCTGACTCAGCAATGTGGCCTTGTGGCCAAGAAGGCCAATGGCATCCTGGGGTGCATCAAGAAGAGTGTGGCCAGCAGGTCGAGGGAGGTCATCCTCCCCCTCTACTCTGCCTTGGTGAGGCCACACCTCGAGTACTGTGTCCAGTGCTGGGCTCCCCAGTTCAAGAAAGGTGAGGAAGTACTGGAAAGAGTCCAGCAGAGGGCTACAAAGATGATGAAGGTACTGGAGCACCTCTCTTATGAGGAAAGGCTGAGAGACCTGGGGCTGTTTAGCCTGGAGAAGACTGAGAGGGGATCTTATCAATGCTGATCAATATCTAAAGGGTGGGTGTCAATAGGATGGCATCAGACTCTTCTCAATGATGCCCAGTGACAGGACAAGGGCCAACGGACACATGCTAGAACACAGGAAATTCCATGTCAACATGAGGAAAAACTTCTTTACTTTGAGGGTGGCAGAGCACTGGCACAGGCTGCCCAGAGAGGTGGTGGAGTCTCCATCTCTGGAGACATTCAAAACCCACCTGGACGCGTTCCTGTGCAACCTGCTCTAGGTGACAGTGCTCTGGCAGGGGGGTTGGACTAGATGATCTCCAGAGGTCCCTTCCAACCCCTACCATTCTGTGATTCTGTGATTTTTATGTAATTTTTCTTTAATCCATTTAGTCATACTTATTGACAAGATCAGGAGAAGAAGGTAAAATGTAAGATTAAAATTTAGAAGATAAAAAGAACGTAAAAGGAAAATATGAACAGGAATTGGTCATCGTCCTCCCAAGCTAACCTAAAAGAACACCACCCAGAGTACGTGTTAAGACGGCTCCAATTTGGAGATTGCTAATTAGTCTAAATCTCAAGTTGTGGAATGAAACAAGCAACAAGTGTCTGTTGGTCTCATCAGGTAATTATGTTACAGGAGCTTCAGTTGAAATGTGTAAGCCTCACACATCGCTCCACATTGGCATAGTCGATACAGTAGGAATGGCTGACCCTACTCAAAACTCTTGTAGTCGTTCCCAGTGACATGATGAACTCAGCTCTGTTTGCTAACAAATTGATAAGCCCCCGTTGGCATTGCCATCAGACAACAAATTTGAGAGTTCTACCTCACATCAGCTTTCTAAGATATGTCTTCAATGGCCTTTTTCCCCCCAAATGGGCTTATTTGCAGCTTACAAGATGGAGAAGTTTTGCTATTCCTCAATTAGAACTTTCCTCAGATATGATACTATTGACTTTTGAGTTCACTGCAAATAATCCAGTTTTGGAAGCTGTGGGTTTGGGTTTTCTGGGGTGACGTTGTTGTTAGGGTTTTTTTTTAATTTTTGTTTTATTTGAACCCACAGAATTTTAATGGAGTTCAACAGCTCCAGTGGACGCCCATTAAAAGATAGAAATCCATATTCCTCCAATGCAAAGTGCCAGTCATCAGCACTGCATGAGTTAAAACTGTAATTTGGTTTCTGAATTGTCACCCTACCAGTTTTAGGAATTCAGCTATTGTCATTTAGTAAAAATCATTTAATTTCAAGGTGTAAATTAAAGTGATTTACTGCATTTGATGTATTTATTTGATGAAGAAACCATTTAAACAATCCTCAAACATCTTTCCTGTGTACAGTCATGACCAAAGAGCACAATAATAGTGCTAAGATCGGTCAGTCGAATGTAAGAGTTCCCATGGCACCAGATTGAGCTGCAGCTGGTGGAGATCAGTACTTCACCACCTTTAACATGAAACCCTTGCCGTATATGAAGTAGTAACAAAACAAAGTTACAGAGTCAGCATGTCGTTAGGTATGTACCTATACTGCATGTTGGGAATATCTCATAGGTACATACTCAACTTTAAAAATCTATCAAACTTACTACATATTACATGCACATTTGTGTTCAGCTGAACAGAACATGGTTTTCTAATCCTTTAATATATAGTTGACATATTTATTTATAGATATTCATTGATTATTTTCTCATGTTCTTTTCCTTCCAGTCTTTTCTCCATCCCCTGACTTGATTCCCCATTTTTTTGACTTATATTAATTTTAGGTGTATCACCCGCAAAAATATATCAAAATACCTTTCAGTTTTCTTAACACTGTTCAGTTTTCAAAGTCAATCAAGAAGAATGTCAAGCATCCAGATGTATAGAAACTGCCCTGCAAAGAATGAGCTGCTCTGCACTGAATATTACTGCTTTAGTCACTGATGCCACTTCATGTTTATATTGACATTTCTGAACATTATGTATTAGATGATATAGCTGCCTTTTCTTGTATGCACAGGAAGAATGAAGTTTTATGGAAAGAAGTTTTGACTTATTCTCTCAAAACCAATAACACAAAAGTCATAATTTGGTTATGTTCCATTTCAGAGAAAGTCAAGGTTTACGGGTGGAAAGTCAACTGTTTGTTATATTAGAAAAGATATCCACAGGAGATGTTTGATATTCAAGGTAAAGTTGTATGCAAGTAGAGGCAAAAGCTTTCAAATTGTTTCCAAGAACAAGGAGAAAAAAATCCCTAGCATTTAGCAATAATTTCAATAATCATACACTGACTTATGTAGTTACAACTGATTATTCCTTTAGTCAGCGGGAAAAAAACTTGGAGCAGAATGTCAGGAAAATGGATTTGCTAGAGAACATCACTAACAACATCTGCACCTGTCCCAGGTTCATAACCTAAGTAGATTATTAATTTCAATATTTAACGCATCTATTCATTTAACGCACCTATCAGAGTAGGTGGTGTTGCTGTCGCTTGTCAGCTGAACAGCTAAGACGTTGCATATTTAAAACACACAGTTGGAATCCCAGAACTTTTCTGTGAAAACGGAAGTTTTTTTTGTCTGCGTGTATGTTGCTTTCACAGGTTTACAATCCCACTTAGGATTCTACATGTCCTAGAGTAAGGGTTAAGAGAAGTTTAAGAGAAAAATATACCTTTCCTAGTCCAGGTTTACCATCTCATAAGTGGAAGTAACTGTCAATCCACCATTCAATTATATTAACAATAATTTCTTTAAAAATACCTCCTTCTTCTCACCTTCTAAGACATGATAGATTCTCACCCAGCCTTGGATTTTCCACACAGTTCACCCCAGTATCTTACTTATGAGAAAGTCAGACCTTCTGGCTTCGGAAAACCTAACAGCACTATGAATAAGCAAAACAATACAGTATATAACTTTTTTTCTTTATAAAGTCCTTTTTGGGTTCTGGTCTTGTTAATCTTTCAGTCAAGTACCTCTTAATAGTCTCAAAGTACTAGTTCAGGGGACCAAGAAGGAACTAAGATGCTCAGTTGGATGTTTTCTGGCATTACACTGTAAAGCAGAAGTACCCTGGGGGTCACGCTCAAGTCGGGATGTGCTGCCTGTACACGCAATTCACTTGCTTCAGCATCTTCTACCCCTGGAGTGACCCACTAAATACATTCAAGTTGAAAGTCTCAAGTATGGGTAGACATTCAAGGAGCACATAGAGTAGTCAGATGCCCAGGCTGGGTAAATTTTTGACTGGTTGCACGTGACTGCCAGAAACGAAGGTTGCTTATGGCTTTCCCTGAAAAGATGGAGTTCAAGCTGCCCTCAAAAGAAATATGAATTGTTGGCACCAGACCTACAGTGTGCTCTGGCGGCTGCTCATCTTGCAACCTCCGACACCACCAGTTTTACCATTAAAGCTCTGATTGTTTGAACTGAATTCACTGGTCTGAGCTTAGTTCCTTTATCACAGCCCCCTAAGGGGTTATGTTTAAACTTAATCATAAGCCTGAAATGGAGACTTGAAGGGCTTTCAAACTTGCTCCCAGCTGTGCATTTTACTTTAAAACGGTGACTGCAGTAAGTTCAGCATGTTGAAAACCTGGTCAGAGTATTTTATATGCTTTAAGTGTTCGTCTCTCACTGTCAGGAAAAAAAGATGAATCAGTACAGTTTGTTTATGTACTATTTATGTTTTGAATAGTAGCAACGATCTATTTTTTTCTTGCAAAGCAAAGTTTTATTTAAAAATGCCACTTTCATTGAACCTGAAGTGCTTTGTGGAAAACAATCTGGGTTTGCCTTCGCTGGGAGAGGTCTGTTGAAGATCCTGGGAAGCACTGACCTCTTTTGCCGAGACCGCCAGGAACACTAGCTATGTCAGCCGTCTTTAATCTTGATTCTTTACAAGCACTTGTCTGCAACAAGATAAACTTATCTGTTTTGAAATACACCTCTTTTGAGCATTATTCAACATAGATTACTTAACCTGAGATCATTCATTTAATAGAGAATCCTCATGAGATAGTCACTTTATTAGAAATATTTATTCTGTTGGAGGACAAAACCCATTCTTAAGAATTCTTATTTTTAATCAAAATAGCTCATTTGAAAGCAACCTCTAGCTGAAACACTGACCACTGCTTCTTCTTCCAGTTCTACTCTAAGATACAATCTGGCAACATAATTAAACTTATTTCAGCTGTGATATGGCAGGAAGTAACAAAATCTGAAAAAAGTCACCTTGAACTGTCCCCAGAATACTTTTTCATCTCTGACACAAGAGTGAGTTAGGTTACTCACTGTAGTGATGCTAAACCATAAACTTTCCTACAAATTATTGTTCAATTATAGCTGTGCATTAATAGCTGTACGCTTAATAAGTGGAAGCATATCCCCTTTCTAGATACCTAGAAGCCAAATTCTCTATTATTTTGCTTGTATATCATCAGGACTCCTGTACAACTTGATGAGAATAATCTCTTTTCCATTTTCCACTGGCTACAGTCTTCTCCTGGCTTCAATGGTAACAGCTGTGGCATCATGCCAAGGAAACTGTTAAGTTCAATGTGATTCCCATGTTCCATTGAAGAACTATGCTTTCCATTTCACAAAGGAGGGTTTCGGAGTTCCACCCCTCCTCTAGAAATTATTCAGCCCAAGAACAGGGAAAAAACCCAAATTTCTACAGCGTAGAAAAGTTTCACTTTAGGGATATCAAATAATAGCTAGAAAATTCTGACTTATTCCTCTAGATATACTTTTAACTTTAAGGCAAGCAAGTTGCAGTGAGGATTTAAAGACATGTCCCTTAATACTAGTCAAAATAAAACCTTTTTCTCTTACAATGTTTATCGCTGGCAGTTACAGTAGTGAGCTTCATGTGCCTCATTTCCAGAGTGCTGGAAGAGCTCCTTCTCAATAGGCATCTGCTAAAACATTTTCTATCAAGAAGAAAGGAAAAGGTCTGTTCCAGCCAATTATTTCCCCATCCCTCTTATTTTGATCATCTCCAGCATCATATGGAAGTCATCACTGTTAGAAAGTTAAAATCATATTTGTACCAGACAAACCGACTCCGAATATGGATTTTGTTTTGGACACCGCTGCATTTGACATGCTCAGTATAATGAGCCATTTCTTATATTTAAATTGCAAGCATTTCTGTGGTAATTAGAATACAACATATTCTCCGTCGGATGTCTGCCTGACTTGGGTAGTGTTCAGGATAACAATTGTCCAAGAAGCTCTGGTGCAATGTGAAAAAGTCAAACAGACGGAAAGATTTAGTTTATTTTAGTGTAATTCTAAGTTTTATTTAGCTAAAGCACAGGGCAACAGAAAGTTTAATAAAACGTTAAATGACTAATAACAAGGGCATATCCGTCATTTATACCCCTGGTGTGGCAACATAGGAAATTGTGGTAACATATAAACAGGACAGGAAGGAAATTAATATTGGTCTTTTTAGGAAACACTAAATTATCTTATAGAGCTTTTATTGGTCAGAGCATGAAACAATAGAAATGAGAGCTTTTAAGAGACTGCTCATTTAACATCTCAGTAGAGCATGCACATGAGTATGAAGGTTTGGATAATTTCACATTTATATCAGTGAATGTTTGATTTTTCCCAAGGTAGTGGAATTTACTTTGCAGCAATCCCAGACTGGTAATAGCATTTCATAGTTCACTTTTGTTTCACATGTATTCTGAGAGTTTTTTTATTCCACGGGAAGTGATAGAAACCTCTGAGGTACTTAGTCGCCAGAGGTATTCTTCTTTCTAACTCATGACTCATGACCGACTCATTGTCTGACTTTGGTGAACATGAAGTTAATATTTCAGACAGTTCAAATACTGACAAAATGAAATGCAGGATCTTATTGACCAGCAAATGCTCAGCTGGAGTCTCATTTCTGTGTTAATCAATTAAAGCCAAACAGAAAAATCAGCTGGGCTCAGAGAGCTCAAACCTGGATCAATAAACAGCAGCAAAATTATGTTGCTAGTATCACAACTTTCTGAAATGGGAATTGGGGTTGAGATAGAATATTCTGGGCAGAATTGCTAAAAGCTAATCATTTCTAAATACAGCAGCAACAAAAATATGCTAATTACTTCTCAAATATTTCAAAAATATTTTTGCCTCTCTTAAAATTCAGCTACATGACTGATAAGGAAATATTATGATTAAACGCTACATGATTTTGAGTTAAGTAGAAATTGAATACAGACCAAAATAAAAACGCTTTTTCTGTTGATCAAAAGGCATTTAAGATCAGCAGAGTTTGAACGGTTGGGACCAAGAAGGACAATATGTGGGAAATCTAAGTGAAATCTAAAGAGGCAAATGTTGCTTTAAGAAGGCCAGAGTGAAATATCTTAATTTAATTTATTACTGGAGCTACCGGGGTAGATTAAATGATTGTTAGTACAGCTTTCCTGTTTCCTAACTGTGTTACATGAAAAGAAAAAAAAAGGAACGGGTAGATCAAGGACAAAGCTATAAAAACCTCCACAATTATTCATTCTCGATAATGTTAGTAGTGTTACTTGTGGGGTGATTAAAAATGGGTGTAATTAATGCACTTTTCAACTAAGTTAGTGTAAGGCTAATATGCTGCTTCATTAGTGCTTAGCACGGCCAAGGTTTTGACAGTGTTTATGATAGCTTTCCCAACCTGAAGGGTACAAATGCAGAAAAGCATAGCATTTCCCCGTAACTGTTGGATGGGAAGTAAGGGACAAGGAAGTGTATATAGGAAATTAATTAGGTTGGCAGGCTCTCAGGGGATAATCTTTTTACAGTGTATGATGTATTTTGTGGCCTAGCAGTGGTCTCCATCTGTTTGTTCAATGTACATACACTTGGGTAGTGAACCTTTTAAGACTTTTCTTAGATATATGTGTAATTGAGAGGGAGATTTATTTTGCAGATGGTTTGCAGCAAAGCTTAAGGATAGTTTAACTGCGTTAATAGTTAAGATTTATTTCCTTTGTGATTTTAGTCTCGGGGCAAGAAAAATCAATAGGCTTTGGAGCCTTGTTAGGATTTTGGAGGAAAAATAGGCTTGCCTACATTTCCCCATCACAAATTGCAATACTCTGTTTCAAATTTACTCTGGCTACCCAGGTTTCTGACTCCTAATTAGGACCTGTGGTCTGTCTGTTAATTTCTTACAGGAGAGAGAAAGTGTCCATAATAGACAGGCCAAACTTTACCTTGTTATCATTCAGCAGAAACCCAGCAGCATCTCTTTTAGAAGCAGATGCTTTAGTTCTCTAACTCACTCCAGTGCTTCAACTGGAAAGTGAAGATGGGGATGGTGTCACTTCTAGTTGCTGGAACTATATTGACGACATCTTAAAATAAGATATTTAGAACCACAGCTAAGTTTTGAAAGTGGACTTGCTGAAAATTTTGGATTTGTGTTCTTTTCACACAGGACAAAATTTAAAGCTAAAAACTAGACTAAAGCAATGAAGGGAGAAAGGAAGGAAACAATCTAAATGAGAAATATTTAATTTATTTCAACATCAGAAACATTAGCTATTCTCTCATATCCTGACACCAGAATATATGTCAAAGCTTTCCTTCGCATTTCACAGAAGAACAATGGACATAGGAAGGGATCTTTGTTTCTAAGAATATATAAAGCTGAAAAGGCAATTCAGAAATATAATTCAGAGGCATATACTACAACCACTGCACAGAAAAGGGAATACATAAAAACATTTATACAGAGAAGCGCTTCAAACAAATTTTGTTGAGAACAAAAAATATAACCAAATTAGAAACAGAAACATTAGGCATTCACGTGACTGGATGCGCCACATTATTCACTCTTGAGACCTTACAGCCTTTCCTTTTAGAGCACATTTGCAATAGGCTTTTCGTAAACTTGGGTATCCATGAAAGCTGGCATAGTTTTGGAAGAACCCACAAGCATAAATCAAAGTACATTCTACATTATTATCTTTTCATGTTTTGTCGCCCAATTCAGTTCAAATTAAGTTTTATTGTAGCTTTTGTTAGTGCTCAAAAGTACCAGCCAAATTATGCCAAATGTTTTCCAAAGATAATTTTGCTCCCTTTTTACATGGTGAACTACATGATCCTAATTGTAACTATTGCAGTGCCCAAATGTTATTTTGATCTCAAATTCCTGAGGATTTTGTGGTCCTGAAGTGCAAAAACTCCTGTGATGACTGCTAATTGCAACTTCTAATTTCATCTAGAGCAAGAATGAAAACAACAGGTTTGCCATAATACATTGAATTAATAAGCTTATTTTACCCATTTGTATATTCCCCTGATTCAAACTGCTAGAATTTGTTCACTGTTATCTAATCAATTTCAGATGCATAGATAACATTGTTGTCAAACTATGCTGACTTAATTTTCAACTTGCTTTTAAAAGACAGAAATACACGAACCCCAAGCTGTTCACTATTATGTTTCAGTTACTCTGTACAATGACAGATTTCAGCAAAGCCTATGGGCAGTTTCTGTTTTATACAGGTGACAAATAGATCTGCCTCCAACCCATGTATGGCTTTGTTTAAAAGGAGTCAAGGTTTTGTAGAACAGAAAGTACATAAACAGAATTCCTACTGGATATTATCAAAGAGAAAACAAGCACGGTTGAAAAATGAATTTTAATATCGGCTTCACATTTTCCATTTATGTGCACATTTCATTATTTTTATTTTATAAAATATGACTTTTAATTCATTATTGATAGAAAATTTTCAGGACAGAAATTTGTTCTGGCAACATGAACATTAAAGAATATCCCAACAATGCTTTTTTTTAATAGCATCATTCCATCAGATGGTCAAGTACAGACTATACATGTCCATAACTAATTAAAGCACCCTGGAAAATATAGGTTGTCATTGAGTAAATGCAGTTGTGTGCCAAAGTTTCAAGTATCTCTCAGATTCTGAAGTAAATATGAACACTTGGAGTAGTAAATGCCATTTTGTGCTTGCAGAGGTACAGTGAATCCTATACAACGGTCCCAAACTTCATTTAAACGGACACCCTTAAGTTCTGTAGGAGAGACTCAGATCTCAAATACAGCACTACACACATCCAACATAACTCCATTGTCTTCTACTGGATTTCTTCCAGAGAAACTGAGATCAGAGTCTGGCTGGCTGGTTTTGTATGATAGTCCTGGCAGTGTTAACCTCCCCTGATGTTTACTGTTGGCTCCTGCAGCACTTCAGAAATTCTTACAGTGTCTTTAGGAGGCTAATAAATACGGGGGCCTGACCAGTTCTGAAGTTTTGTAGAGGCTGGTACACTATGGGAAACCAAGTCGTCTAGTATCTTCTTGCCCCAGGACATAGGTGCATTTCTCAGATAAATACTTAAGAATGCTATGTTTGTTCTAGTCTATTCTGAAATTTCATTCACTTGCTGGTGACAATCCATGATAACCTGTTGGTTGAAAAGTAACAAGCAATGATGTTCAACAGACATTTTCCCTTAAGATTCAAACTGCTGAAAATAATACAGATTTGTCTTAATTCATACCTCTTTTTCCATCTCCCTTCAAAATGCAAAGCTATATTCATTTGAACAAGATGCACTCTTTCCTACAGTGTCTTAATAATTTAATTTAACAGCTCATTTGAGTGTGTGGTTTGATGTCCGTTGCATTATTTGAGGTATAATCTTTGGCATTTGACAAGGAATTCAACAATGTGGTTGAAAAGTCTTATCAATTAGTTTACTCAATTCATTTCTTCATATTAGTAGTCAGATAGCCTATCACTAATAGGACAATGTTCAAATATATTAAAGAATAATCACTTTATCAGCTATGCTGAAATTAACTTTCACATTTCCTGCCACCTCTGCATTTTTTTCCTAAGGATTTCTGTGATCCTGAAGGTTTGCTGTTTAGTTCATGGGCTGAATCTGAAAAGGATTGTAGAAATGAATGTTACGCTTCAAAATAGGAATTAAGATGTAGGATTGCATACCATGCAACCCATGTATATCAAGAGAAAAATGGCCTAGACAGATAAATAAAAGAAAAAATATATGAGAAACAAGTTGTGCAGGGAAAATAGTAGGATACGGTAAGCACTAATGTTTCACGGAAAACCTAGTCAACCTGACACAGGATTGAAAGTCCACCTACATGGAATCTTCTTAGAACTGTGAGTAGAAGTATTCCCTCAAACAAACAAACAAAAAAATCAAGCAAAACCTCATCCTTTGAAAAACGTTTTTCTTATTAGGTTGAGATTAGCAGTATGTCATCATGCTATGCAGAGAAGAGCAGGTTCACAGCCATCTGGTAAGACTGTATTAGACTGATAATTGTCTATACTCATAATTGTACATATAACCAGGTTAATGTGGGGCTGGGGCTTACGCTGCTTAGCAAGGAGTGAGCAGTCTTGAATCACGATCTTAGAATTCTTTTAACAAATGATTCTTCAATGTAAAATATACAAGCAGCCTATGGAGTTGTCCATCCCATACAATGCTGTGCTGTTAACTGTGTTTTTTAGGAGATGAGCTTGAATCGGTTCAAAAAGAAGACGACGAGGAACCCAGATTTCTTACTCCAAACTTTTCTAATCCACAGGGGTTTTTTTAACTTCTGGTAAAAGACAATTAGTATGCTATAACATATCAGCGACTGGAATGCAAAACCACTGTAAGAGTATAAATAAAGATTTGAAAAGAAAATAGAAATGCATGTGTTCCAAAACAAGCAAGCAAACAAAATTGGGGTAAGTAGTAAGAGACCACTTAAAATTTCAACCTACTTTGGTCGCAAAACGAAAACTTCTGTGGCAGTAAAGAATTATCCTGGGAGTTTTTTCCCCCTAAAAATCTAGCTCTGTTACAAAAGCTGAGAATCACTGTTTTGACAACTAAACTACTATATAGAAAGGAAGACGGTCGTCCTCAATTTATTAGCATGTAAATAGTATTGCCCAAATGTGGTTAAACAAATCAGAGTCTTTTGGCTAACACATGTTTATCGAACAAGCAATTGGCTGTATCCATCCAGGTGGATGTTCTCAGTAGGGAGTGAGGCATCCTGGATTCTCTATCCAGAAAGTAACTTTGATTTATTTTTTCTACATTTCTGGTCTTGTCAGTATTCATTAAACATCTTTGAGGTATGTCTACTGAATTAGACCTCACCAGGGACTTATCTGCCTATTTTTCTAATTTCTCTTGCGTTTGGTTGAGACTATTCTGGACAAGGACAAATATTGTGCTTGGGCGGCTGGCTGTATTGCCCACACAGGGGATTTCAGTGGTCAGCGAGGGGATTACCTAGCTAGTTCAGGCATGCCCTGAAGGAGGTGGTTTGTTTTGGTTGAATCTCAAGAAAGAGATATAAAGTCTGTCTAAGCCTTCTGGTTCCAGACACCATCCTGACATTTTGGTGAGATACGTGTTGTTTCCACTGATGGAACAACATGCTGCACCTTGGAATCCTGATTTTTCACACTGCTGGAATACAGATATAAGTGTCAATATAAGTCTCCCTTTTCCTTTTTTTCCTCAACTCTCTGCAGATTCAAAGAAGAAAATATGTTAGGAGTCTAATCCAAGAGTTTGTAATTCCTCCTGCTTGCAAGAAACGTAATCCTCTGATGTTCTTTCAAAAGAAGATACCTTTTGTTTAGGAAATGACTCTGAACATCTGGTTTTAGATGGGATTTTTGCTAGTGTAATCAGTATTTTTATTTATAGATATATTTTTCAAAAAGAACCCCTTGTATGCTTGAATACGGATTTATCTAAACATTCTTACAGTATTTATAAGATCTCTTCTGTTGCCTGCTTTGGCTTGATTACATCCCTAGTGTTGTCTTCATTTTTCTTTCTGTGATTATGCAGGAGTTGTGAGTGGTTTTGAAACAGACATCTTTATTTATCTGGTAAACAATATGCTTAAAAAGTAAATTTCTGTAGCAAGCAGTTATGCCAAACATAAATACAGACTACTAAAGCTCTATTGAAGAATTTAGATTAGCTGCAGGTACTATCATTTTGGGACAGTTTGTCAACAGAGAAGTCGAAAGGTGCACAGATCTAACTGCCATTTAAGTAAAGATAGCGCACACTATGCTTTGCGTAAGAATGGAATGATAAAGTGTTAAATACGAATCTGAATTTCTTAGCTTTTATTGCTTTCATGCCACAACCTTCTGGTTTTCCATCTTAATTGTCTGTCCTGATGGTAGTTTGTTCCATGCAGTTTTAACAAGTGTGCATACCGGAGATAGGAGAGTTTATTCATAGCAATAAAGCTTTGTTACAGATTTCAACTCCTTTTCCTTCATGCATCTTTTTTTTTACAGCGTTTCTTTAATCAGCATCTTCCAAGCACTATGACTAACAGCTACACACAAGGACTTTGCAAAACTACTGCTGCTATTTATCATGAGAGATAATATTCTGAGACACAGTGAGGAAGATGGGTAATCATATTTAAATGAAGGGATCTTGAAGGCCTTTGAATTGAGGGGTTCCCTTTCGTTGTTTGTTAATGCAACTTGTGCTACAGCAAACATGCAAGTTGGGTGTTCAACAATGGAACACAAACAAACAGGCTTACAAAATGTTAAAATGTTTTTGAGATGGGATGACTATTATTTTAACTATTCAAAAATTTGCTAACTGCATTAATTTTACAAATTGGAGAAAAGGATGTGCAGCTGAAAACCAAAGCCTGCTACTAGGAATGCCAGAAGTAACCCTACTTAATGAAAAAACAGAAAAACAACTCATTCAAATAATTTCTTTTAAAATCTTACTTTAATATCTTGAGAGGTCCCTTGCTTCTGTCAAGTGATGCGAGTATAAACAATTCATTGCATTTAGTGAAAAAAAAATTCCATCTAAACTTGCTGTTCTGACCTACTATGAAATGTCAAAATATAAGAGCATGTTATGCAATGCTTTCAGTAATTACTTTTGTGTGTCAGTAAATGGATTCTTAGCAACCAAATACCTTTTATTGTTAGTCAATCATTGAAAGATCCTTAAGATTCTCCATCAAATCTACTTTCACCTCAGAAGTGATTCATACTGACTTCTATGTCCAAAAGAACCGTATGACCAAAAGAAATTTGAGGGGTGAGACCTCACATGGGATAAATGGTAGTGACCTCACTAAAGTCAAAAGATGCTGAGGTTGTGGTCCCTTTTTCTTAAGCAGGGAGCTAATGCACGCAGTATGAACATAACTTAAAACTTTTTATTTTCACCCCATTACCTACTGTGATCTCTCTTTGCGTCAAATGAAATGTTCTTTAACTAAATGTTAAGTTTTTATTTACCTGTTTGAGTATCTGTAATCAGCTTTAATCTCCGTAGCACAAATAACGTATTTATGTTTATTGCTCCAAACATTTAAATACACCTAGGGGTCCTTAACATTGAGGAAACTTTGGTGTCTTGAGAACTTAGGCAGAGATAAAAATATTGGTTTTCTCAAGCATCTTACCTGGGGAAAAAAAAATACACAATGTGTCAAGTAAATAATTTAGCAAATAGTCTTCAAACAGCTCTAATTGTCGTGTTCAAAATGCTATCAAGTTAATTTGTCTTTAACGCTCTTCTCTGCAAGAACCATGTCTTACAGATACAGGATTAATTTTTTTAAAATATAAATTATCTCAAATCTCTATCTATTATTCATAGCAATAACTGTCTCTCTGGATGACAACTTGGAAAAACCCAGTGCTTTATGGCACTGAAAGAACATTCGTTAAATACCTGCAGCACTAGCAAATCTCTACCCATTTTTCAAAGTTTATACTTTATTATAATTCCAAACCCAAGCTTGAGTAGCAGACAGGAAGTTAGACGAATCTCTGCCAAGGTAGGAAAAATATTTCAAAGCAAGATTGAAAATTAGAATAACAGTTGAAATACAATTATAAGCCAGGCCAGAGGCTTTATGTGCCTCATGCACACGAGGAAGTCAACAGAAGTCAACAGAAAGATAATTCTGCACTTCACTGAGAGCTGAATCTTACCAACTACACAGTGGGCGG